>CM035236.1:43784412-43806070 GCA_020226215.1 Sindora glabra | reverse complement strand
TTAACACAATTAATCATGAACTAATAATTAATTAAATCAATTAATCACTATATTTATTAGCTAATTGTCAAAGCCTCAGTTGTGTAATATAGTTGACCTGTTAAGATTAAATCTTCTTGCCGTTGACTTATAAAAAAAATATTTAAACAAAAGTTAAATTAGAGAAATTTTAATATATTCAAGGTGAAGGTACTGCTATCACCAGGGCGGGGATGCACAAATAAAGTGGACCCTACTTTAGCTGTTTCTTTTGTATCATTTTACGAATTATAAATATGGAGATTTTAGAAATTTACCCACTATTTGGAAGAGATGATGAGAAGAAAATAAGGGTGGAGGAAGAAAAAAAATTTAATTTAAATTGAAAAGAAAATGGGAGAAAAATCTTTAAAATTTAAATTGTTAAGAAAATTTTAATATTTTTTCTTTTTTTTCTTTATTCAAACACAAAAGAGTAGAAAATTTTAAAAATTTCATTCTTTTCCATTTTTTTTCCTCTCATACAAACAAAGCCTTAGAGATATATGAATAGACTCTTGAGTTTTTTATAAAAAAATATTTTAAATATTTAAATAATAAAAAAATTAAAATTATTTTAAAATATTTTATATTCATTCATAAATAATTATAATATATTTAAATTTTTTATATAATTTTATAAAATAATATATATGTAAATTATAAAAAATTTATAAAATTAAAAATATAATTTAAAAGTAATTTATAACATAATTTTATATGATTAAAAATGAAAAAAAGAATGTAATTTTATAAGAATTAAAAATTAAAATTTATATAAAATTAAAAAAATTAAATTTAAAAATATTAATTTGACTTGTTTGCGAATTGACCACAAACCTTAGGAGCCATGCAAGCTATGTCGAAATTGATCCAATGGGCATCTAAAGTATGAATCCACAAAAATCTACGGGTAAACGTGCCAGCCTCAACACCGGACTTTTCCAATCGCGCCCACACGAATTTCATTGTATTAGACTCATTTGTTTTGTACGGAAAATAAATTTTTATAAAAAATAATTTTTATATAAATTTTTAAAAATATTTAAAATTAGTTCATTGATATAAAAATTTATATTTTCTAATTTTTTATATTTTATTTGAATTAATTTAAATTTTTTAAAAAAATTAAAAATATAATTATTATATTTTTTAATATTATTTTAATAATATATTAATTTTTAAATTATATTTATAATTTTTATTTTCTTCATAAATTTTTAATTAGTAATTTATTTTTCTATTTACCATAGAAAGTAAAATAGATTTAAGTAAAAAAAGTAAAATTTATATATATTTTAAATTATTTTAATATAATTAAAATAAAATATAATTTAAATGAAGAAAAATATTAGTTAAATAATTAGTTCTAACATATTATCTAAAATAGAAAAAATAATTTTTTACTTTTATAATTAAGTATTAAGCTAATATATAAAAAATATAAAATAATATAATAGATATATAGTAAATATAATTATATTTAGAATTAAGTCTCCATTATAATAATATTTATTATATTATTTATAATTTCTATTTTTGATATAATATTTAATATATATTTTGCACAATATTCATTCTGTTTATTATATAAATAATAAAAGAATTTTATTTTATATAATTGATAACTATGTTTAAATAAATATATTTGTATATTATAATTAACAAAATTATATTTATCATTAATAAATTATATTTATTATAATTTTAAAATAATAAAAATAAATTATTAAAATAATTATTAATTTAATTAGATAAAAATAATTTTATATTTTATTTATAAAAATATGAAAATTTCTTCTTATTAAAAAATAAAAAAAATAATTTTTATAACTTATAAAAAAATATAAATTTCTTATTTTATTTATTTTAATAATTAATAACCAATTAAATATTTAATTATTTCCTATTTAAAAAAATTCTACTTAAACCAAACCTCTTATTCTTTCCAAAATTTGTGGGTGTTAAGAGAAACGGTTGTTGGCAGTTGCGCGTCTTCGGATGATATCGGTTTTAGTGTGGTCTTTAGTCAGCTTTCATGTGGGTCCATCCGTGGAAAACCCCATCAGTCCTATCCACCCCAGGATGTTGCCAAAAATATCATAATACCCACCTAAATAATTTAATTAGTATTTCTTACTTTTAGAACTTCTATTTTCCACACTGTCAGACCTCTTATTCTTTCCAAAGAGGTGTTGAAAGAGAAACTGCAGTTTGCAGTTGCACGTCTTCCGATGGTAATCGTCTTTAGTCAGCTTTCTTGTGGGTCCATTCGTGAAAACCCCAATCAAGCTAATCTACACAAGAATGTTGCCAAAAATATCATAAAGGAAGGCTTTTTTTTTGAAGTACTTCTATTTTACTTAATAAATAAAATTTTATTATTTATTTCATAATTTTAATGGATTAAAAATTGAAAATAAAAATAAAATTTTAATAAGCAAATTTCATAAAATTATTAAATAAATATTTAAATTAACTATGATTTATTATTTATTTAATAAAAATAAAAAGTTGAATTTATCAATACCAATAATTTTTTTAAATAATAAGCATTTTTATTGTGAAAATCAGAGAAAATAAGTTGAATTTACTTAAATATTTTAAATTAATTTTTCATTAAAATTACCTAAATACTCATAATTATTGTGTTTAAAATTAGCAAGGAAATAAGTGTAAATGACTTAAACTAAATTTAGATCATTAATCACAATAAATTTTAAAAGTTAAGATCAATTCATTTTAAAACAATTCTTATATTGCATGTAATATGCTCTCCCCATAATTAATGTATTAAATGAAAATTTTCAATTCATGAAGACATTGTAAGTCTATTTTAGGAAAAAAGGTATTATATTGAAACCGAAAGATTTATTTTATTATTAAAAATATTGATTAAAATTATTAATATACAAAAGTCTATTTTAGTAAACAAAAAGCAAAATAGGTCTATTTTAGCAAAAATACATTAAATAAGACTTTTTCTTCCTCTTAATTTTTATCATTAATGTTGTTGATTATTGCTTAAGAAAGTAAACCGATTTCATTCTTAACCGTTTGAGGGGCCCTTTCAATTTTTCATTTATTTTAATAAAAATATTGATTAAAATTAGAAATTTTTATGTTTTAAAATATTAATTAAAATAATTAATATACTATTGCATACCTTTTTTTAAACAAAATATTAAATTAAAAGATAAAGTGAATCTCATTTAATTTTTTTACTACAAGTATATTAATGATTTTAATTTAATTGATAGTTTTAATCTTTAAATAAATCATGTGATTTTAATTCAAAACATTTGTTTTACTAAATTAGATTTGCAAGTATCCTAATGAGAAGGAATTTTTATTTAATGTATTATCTAAGGGGGGTCGTATATTATATATAATATAAAAATTAATTTAAAATAAATTGATCTTAAATTTTAAAATTTAACAAGATTAATAATTCAGATTTGATATAAGTACTTAACATTTTGGATGAAGTAAAGAAGAAAAGTATTTCAACTCAATAATCATTTTCTAATCACCTAATTCTTGGAGAGTTAAAATTGAAATAACCTAATTATTTAATTAATAAGTTTCATAACATTATTAATGATTGTTTATTCAAATGACAAAGAGTTCAGTATCTCTTAAATAAGATTTCGAATTTGAATTTTGTAATTAAAGTAGAAAATGTTATGAAAGCTTGCTCCTATATTGGATCCGATTTAATTCGAATCCGAAATAGTTGGCAGCTCAATGAGAATTACTAGGTATCGAGTGGTTCATAAAAAAAAAAGAAAAATGTTTCACACCATTTATCTTTACCGTAAAATTTAGTCAGTTTCATTTTTTTAAGATCCAAAGGGCCATATGTACAAGGTAAACTCGCCCCAATTTTTAATTAGGGCGTACTGGTCTACACCTGATACATAATCTAATATATGATCAGAAAGAAATGGCTATTTTTGTTGACAATTTAGGCAAATTGAGAGTCTACACCTAATACATAACCTAATGATATGATTGGAAAGAAATGGCTATTTTTGTTGACAATTTAAGCAAATTGAGCTTCGGAGCTAAGAGGTTCACAAGTTTGAAATATCCGCTGTTTGACGTTCACGAGTTTGAAATATCCGCAGTTTGTTTGTCTTACCTCTTCCATCCTTGATTTATGTATGTATTATGTTTTGTCAGTTTTTAGTTGTTTTGGTTTGTATTACCATCCGTCAACCTACGGTATATATTGCAATTGCAATTGCGGTTCCTGTGATTAAAATTCTTATCTAATAGAATAGTGGATGAGTGATATTGAAATGATGAGCTAATAGTGTCATAGTATCAATTTTTTAAATTATAAAGTATAATTTAATCATAAAGTATAATTATACTTGGCATCTCATTATTTATATATAAGAAAATAAGATTTTTTTATTAAAAAATATCTTCCAAAATAATAAATGTTGCTTACAACTCACACAAAATTTTTCTTATTATAACCTATTTCATTGCATATTATTCTTACCCTTTCTTATTTACATTATTCTTTGTTGCTCAAACACTAATATTATTTAGTAATATCGTTATAATATGATATATTCTTATTATAAAAATTATTTGAATAAGGTAAATATTTAATTAAATTAAATTAAATTAATTAATTGCATACTCTACTGCCAATAAAAATATTTAAAAAATAAATCAAATTTGTACTTTTAATTTTTTTCATTATTTTTTATATCAATCGTCAAATATTATAATTTAAATTAAATATACTATGATCGACTGCGTGAATGTTATTGGTTTGGGACGACATTTCCCGCAAATTTTCAATGACCTTTCTACGGATTTCCCATGGCACTTCTCACAAAAATCAATCCATGGAAAATTGGGGCATAGGAAATCGTTTTTTCTTTTTTTGTTGATTTTCCATAGATTTCTTGTAGATTCACTCTAGGAAAAATGAACTATATAGACAATAGAACTTGTTAGTATGTTGTTTGTACAGAGTCATTTATCGCCACTAAAAACAAGTCTTGATGATATTGTTATTTATATTGAATCATTGATATAGACTTATGGGTGTTGCCATTCATATAGATGACAATATCATTAGTGTATTGTGCTATATTCGTGAATGTTAGTCGCTCTATCCAAGTAATATTTCATTTGTATTGAGCTGCTTTCTTTTTTTTTTTATTTTGAAAAAATTTATATCTCTTAAAGGATATTATTGTCTATATAAAATTTTTTTTTAAAAAAAATTCTATCTTTTGAGGTAATAAATGTTAGCTGTATAAAATTTTTTAATTTTTGTTAAAAAATTTTATAAGACAAGGGATGGTTAGTCTATAAAAAATTTCATTTGTTAGTCGCTCTATCCAAACAATATTTCATTTGTATTGAGCTGCTTTCTTTCTTTTTTTTTATTTTGAAAAAATTTATATCTCTTAATAGGATATTATTGTCTATATAAGCTTTTTCTTAAAAAAAAAATTCTACCTTTTGAGGTAATAAATGTTAGCTGTATAAAATTTTTTTATTTTTGTTAAAAAATTTTATAAGACAAGGGATGGTTAGTCTATAAAAACTAGCCAACCCTTGAATAGGTTTATGATTGTAATGTAAGTGCATTTCATTTTGAAATTATTGTAATTTTACACTTATAATAATTTTAATAATATAATAAATTTAATTTACATGCTCATTTACGTAAGATAAATTTTGCTCATACATAATTCTTAATATTCACTGGTCTACTCAAGATTAATAATAGCTCATTAGTAACAATGATTCTTTTCTTACATTAAACTGTTTAAGGAATTTACTTTTGTTCATCAAATTAACAAGTAATTATATTTAATTTTTTTATATTTTGTTATATTATATTTGATATTTATATATTTTATTATTTAATTCTTTTTTATCTCAAATCGAATAACTTAATTAACCAGTTCTTTTAGCATAATTATTTTTCATAAATTTTATCATTATTTGATTACTTTGATTTTTTTATATAATTTAAAATTTTAATAAAAATATTATAATTACTTCTATTATGAAATTGTCATGAATTTTATTCTCCTTAATTATCTAATACTACACATTTATTAATTATTTAATTTTTTGTTATTTAATTTTTTAAATATTGACACTACTTATATATATTTAGTATTTTAAATTATTACTTAAATTATTAAATATTTCACATCATAGAAAATTTTATATCTTGATTATTTTAATTTTCAAAATTCATGTGTCATCATTATTTAATTATTTTCATTTTTATATAATTGATCAATTTAATAAAATTATTCAAATTACCTCTAACATGAAATTATATGAATTTTATTCTCCTTTGTTATTTAATATTACAGATTTATTAATTATTTAATATTTTCAATTATTCAAATTTTTAAATATAGACAATACTTATTTATTTAGTATTCCAAATTATTATTTAAATTATTAAATATTTCACACCATTGAAAATTTTACATTTTAATTACTTTAATTTTCAAAATTTATGTGTCACTACTGTTTGATTACTTTCAATTTTATATAAATTAACAATTTAATAAAATTTTATTCTCCTTTGTTATTTAATGCAACATGTTTATTAATTATTTAATTTTTTAAATATTGACATTACTTATTTATTTAGCATTTTAAATTTTTACTTGAGTTATTAAATATTTTACTTCATAAAAATTTTATATTTTGCTTACTTTAATTTTTAAAATTTCTATATTATTTGATTACTTTCATTTTTTATATAATTTAACAATTCAATAAAATTATTTAAACTACTTCTAATATCAAAATATTACAAATTTTATTCTCCTTTATTATTTAATACTAAAAATTTGTTAATTATTTAATAATTTTAATTATTTAACTTTTAAATATTGACGTTACTTATTTATTTAGTATTTTAAATTATTTCTTAAATTATTAAATATTTCACATCATAAAAATATTTATATTTTGATTAGTTTAATTTTCAAAACTTATGTGTCATCATTTTATTATTAATTTCATTTTTATATAATTTAATAAATTAATAAAATTATTTAAATTAATTTTAACATGAAATTATTGCAAATTTTATTCATCTTCCTATATTATATCAAACTTGCCAAATGTTTAAAACAATATACATAACAAATTCTACAAACAATTTTATCAACCCACACAACAAGTCATTAAAAGCAATTCATACTGACATATTATTTTAATATTATCATATGTTTAAAGCAATAAATATATCAAACTATACAAAGTTTTGATTTTATCAAATTAATGAATGCATCTCATATTAACCAATCTATAAATGTTCACAGAAAAAAAAATTAGCCTACCTCAATAAAATAATGAATACAAGAAATCGAGATATCAATCAAGTAACACCAATATAATCTTAGCATTTTATGAAATAAAAATAAGAAAATAAAAAAGAGAACGAAAATATAATAAAAATAATAAAGGAAAACGTAAGAAACTAACCTCACAAAGTTGAAGAAGCTATCCTTGCAGAAGCTCCTGTATGTAGCAATGGTGGAAAATGGCATTGTGCTCCAACTTATGCTTTATTTGGGTGGAGGTAAAAATGAAGGGGGAAGGAAATGGAGGTGAGAATAAATGGAGGGGGAAGTAATTTCACCTAGGTTATTTGGAATGGGTGAAAATAGGAGAGAGAGGAAATAAGAGTGAAATTATTTTTTTTTATTTGGAATGGATAAAAATTACGGAGAGAGAAAATGATATTAAATTAAATTACCATAATAACTTTGTTTAATAAAAATATGAATAATTAATGATAATAATTTATTTTGAGAGAATTGACTATATATAATTTATTTTATATTTGATGATATTAATTAGTAATTAATTATATATAATTTATTTTTATTTCAATGATGAATGAAATAATTTTTTTAATATAATTTTTTTATAAAAATACATAGTTACAAAAAAATTACTAATTTTTCTAATCTTATTAATTCGATTGTTTGAATTAATTAAGAAATAATGTGATTTATTATTTTTTAAATAAGATATTTATTTGTAATGTAATAATTTCTTTTATTATTTTCTAATTCAGGAATTTGATTAATTAAAAAATTCAAGAATAGTTCATTTGATTGTTATTAGTTAAAAAATGAAAAAAAAAAGAAAAAGAAGGAAAAAGAAGGAAAAAAATAAGAAAAAAAAAATGAAACTGCCACTCTAGCAAGGAAGGCAGTTCGTAGTAATTAAGGAATGAAAAAAAAGAAAGAAAATCAAAAAAAGCAAAAAAAAATGAAAAAGAAGGAAAACATAAAAAAAAAATGAAACTGCCACTCAAGCAAGGAAGGCAGTTCGTAGGTGGGATGCAACCAAACCCCCCTATTTTGGAGAAGTAAAAATGCTATAGGCCCCACTGGTAATTTCCCCTTCCATTTACCTCCTTCACAAACTTCCAAAACATTCAAACAGGTGAAAATTAATTTTCACCCCCCATTCCACCCTCTCTTCCTTGCTCCCCCTGTTTCAAATAGTCCATTAGAGGTTGAACCTTACATAGAAGACACAAAATTCAATCATTGGTGTGACTATTTTTTATCGTTGGTACATTTGAATTGAGAGCACATGCGTTTTTCAATGCTAACTGGCAAGCTATTCCAAAGATATTATTGTAGGTGTAGCCTTTTATTTTTTAAAATTAAAAGGCTACACTGACATGTCTATAGGTTATCCAAATGACAAGTCATTTATATAGGTTTTTGAAATTCCAAAAAAAAAAAATTGAGAAGGCAAGTTATCTATATAGCCTACTTTGAAAATACCCACCAATTTTTAGTGGTTGATTTCCCACATAAGCTACTAGACAATAATGTTATCAGCATACCTATTTTTGTAATTTTCTTAAAAAATATTTAAAAATTCTATACAAGCAATTAAATTTTTATCATTGCTATAAGGATCATCATGGTAGAATTTAATTGTTGTAGTGATTTTATATAGGATATTAGCCACCTTAAATTTAAAAAAAAATAAAAAGTTGTTTCCTATAAAAGAAGTCCATGGAAAAATGGCTTCAAAATTAATAATTTTTTTAGAAAATAAAATATTAAAATTATCTAACACTTGAACAATTTATAAAAATTGAAAAATCCATTCAAAGATAGTTATAAAAATTACAAAATCAATTCATAAATTATTACAATAATAAGACTAGAAAAATTATAACTAACTGCATGTACCAAGACATTACAAGGCTCTCAAATTGCATTTAATTTAGATAACCAATACCTAATAATAGAAACTTGATCCCTGAAGAGAAAGCCTCTTAAGCCAAAATTAGTGTTCTAGCTAGGCCACCATGGCTTGGTAGTCCTTGTTGAAATGAACCGTAATGGCATAAGGAGTGGCTTATTTGATCTATAAAGAGTTTCAGGAGATTTCCAAAACCCTTGTTTGACATTTTAACATTGAACAAATGGGCTGAAAGAGGATCATATAGGAAGCATCCAATTTTGGAGATAATTTGGACAATTGAAAACTAAATTCACTTATATAACATCACCTAGCATAAATGCTTGAGCCTTGTTACAATTAATTTAACTGAGCCAATGTTGCATCACGTAAACCTTTAAGGAGGGTCCCACCATAAGTTAATGACCATACAGCTCAAGAGTTAGATGTTTGATGAGTTAGCCACACAACATGCACATTGCTTAGTTTTGATTTATTTTTTATTTTCTATTTTGACTTGGTCACACCAAGATTTATTTTCTATTTTGATTGGTTATCTCATTTATTGGATTAGTTTGTTTGCTTAGTTGTAGGATGTAGTTAAGTTTATGGGTCTGCATGTATTTAGAGTTCATAGAAAGATGGTTGCTATCTCATTTGTATTCAAATGCAAATATTAGAAATAAAAAGAGGAACTTCAATTCCTATCAATATCTTTTATAGTAGTTGTGTTCTCACCCAAAGTAGAACAAAACTTTTGGCTATTGATCCTAGCCTGATTGGAACTTTCACAATTGGTATCAGTGCTTGATTCTTATCCTGATTGGAACTTTCACAATTGGTATCAGTGGTTGGTTCTTATAGGCCATAAACAAGGAGCATATTGAGCAACTTGAAGCTAGTGTTGGAGGTTTACAAGATAATTTCACACATATGAAAGTTGGCATCATTGAGAAACTACTCCAATTGGAAAGCACAATTAACAAATTCTCTGATGTGATGCTCTCACATAATGGGTCACCTACCAAGATAACTTTTGGGTGGCATAAAGATAATGCATTCCATGAAAAAAAATTAAGATTCAATTGATACAAGCTATGACTCACTTATTAGTAGTAAGTCATAATTCACATCTAAACTAGCCAAACTTGAGTTTCCCAGATACTCAAGTACAAATCCTCCAGATTGGTTCTCTTGTGTAAAGCAATTCTTCAAATATCAAGGAACACAGAAAGCTTACAAAATTACCCTTACTTCATTTCACCTAGAAAGAGAAGGTAATCAATGGTGGTAATGACTTAGGTAAGCTTATCAAGAGGAAAGAAGAGAATTATCATGGCAACAATTTTTAGAGGAGTTGTAGGCAAGGTTTGGACCCATAAATTATGAAGACTTTGATGAAGCGCTCTCTAAAATCAAACAAGTAGGGTATTTACGTGATTATAAAAAAGAATTTGAGAAGCTTAGGAACCGGGTGCAAGGATGGCCACAAAAGGCCTTTGTGGGAACATTTATGGAAGGCTTGAAGGTTAAGATTATAGATGACATTCGAATGTTTAAACCCAAAACCTTAAAGGAGGTAATTAGTTTAGCATGAATGAGGGATGAGCAGCTAGCCAGACAATACAATTTTCCTTGCCCACCAGTGCATGAAATAGCCAAGACAACTGCTACAATTGTTATAGAAACTTCCACCCTTGTAAAACGCATGACATGGGATGAAATGCATAAAAAATGGGCTCAAGGACTCTACTTCCATTGCAATGAGCGATTTACTCTAGAGCATAGGTGTAAAGGACCTCAATTATTATTGATGGAGAGCTATAAAGATGAGTTAGAACTTAATGACTAGAGATCATGCTTCATGCTTTCACTGGATGTACTACGTATAAAACCATAAGAGTAAAGGCTATGATCATTGCTCATGAATTAATAGCACTTACTGACAGTAGCTCAACACATAACTTTATCAATGACAAAGTAACTAACACTTTGCAATCGAAGGCCATACCAACTGAGCCTTTTACTATCAAGATAGCTAATGACAATTCACTCACATGTTAAGGGATATTTGAAGGGGTTTTACTTTAATCTTTTATTCCTTATCCTTGCAAGGCCTAGATTTGGTGTTAGGAATCCAATGGCTAGAGCAAGCTGGGCACTATAACTTGTAACTGAGGGCATTAAATTATAGATTTCACTTAGGATAACTAAGTGCATCGGTTACAAGGGATTGACAGTCATACCACCCATAACTCTATTTTGAAGGTTATAGTTAAAAGTGTGCGACAGGGCAACTCACTTTTTATTATTTATCCAAACCTTGTGGCCCCATCTGCAAGTCCATTAATACATCTAGAAATGCAACAATTGATAGAAGAATTTTCAAGATATTTTTCAAGAGCCTAAGCAACTCCCTTTAGTCTGAGAAATTGATCATCAAATTATTTTAAAGGAAGGGACCCAGCTTATCAATGTAAAACCTTATAGGTATGCCTACTTGCAGAAAGTTAAAATTGAAAAATAAGTTTATGACATGTTAAAATTGGAGCTTATACAACCTAGTACTAGTCCATTTTCTTCACCTGTTTTGTTGGTTAAAAAGAAAGATGGTACCTGGAGATTTTGTATTAATTACAAAGCTTTAAATGAAGCCATAATTAAAGATAGGTCCCTCATACCTACTGTTAATGATATGTAAGATGAACTCCATGGAGCTTCCTATTTTACAAAGCTTGACCTACGTGCGGGATTTCACCAGGTATGAGTATACCCTCCACATGTTCATAAACTGTATTTCATACTCACAATGGCCATTATGAATATTTGGTTATGCCTTTTGGTCTTTTTAATGCTCCGTCTACCTTCTAAGCTATCATGAATTCTATATTTTGTCCTTTCTTACAAAACTTTATCTTCGTAGTTTTTATGACATCTTAATTTATAGCCCCAATTGAAACATGCATCTTGAACATGTTAGAACAGCTTTTGAAACACTTAAGCAATACCAATTTTTTCTTAAAATAAGCAAATGTGCTTTTGGGTGTCAAGAGTTGGAGTATTTGGTCATATTATTACTCCACAAAGGGTCCATGTAGATGAAGGCAAAATCAAGGCTATGCTGGATTAGCCCACCCTTACTAATGTTTCCAAATTATGTGGTTTCCTAAGCCTTACATGTTATTATAGGAAATTTGCTTGTGATTATGGCATTTTGGCATGCCCTTAGATTAATTTGCATAAGAAAGGAAAATTTAACTGGATGATGGAATTTGATCAAGCATTCTATAAGCTTAAACATGCTATGATCATCATGCCCATCTTGGCCATGCTTAATTTTAAAGAGCCATTTGTCATCGAAATTGATGCCTCTACTGAAAGGATAAGTGCAGTTCTTTCTCAATAAGGTCGACCTATAGCTTTCATGAGCAAAGCTATCAGCCTTTCTAAAAGGTCCTTGTCCATATATGCTAAAGAAATGCTTGCTATAATTCAAGCTATCCATACTTGCAAACCAAGCTAAGTTTACCATTCAAATGGATTAATAATCTTTAAACTATTTACTAGAGTAGTAGGTGGCCATGCTGAAATACTAAAAATGGATCTCTAAATCATTAGGGTATGATTATGAAATAAAGTACAAGCCGGATAAGATGAACAATGTTGTAGACATTTTATTGAGAATTACTATCATCCCAACTATTAACACCCTTGTGGTATTTGATGCATACATTTAGGATAACATTTAGTCAAAAACTATCCAGAACCCATACATGCAAAAGCTCAGGTAGCAAACTCACAATAATCCAGGCTACCTTTTTACATGGAGGAATGGATTGATCATTTTAAAAAATTACATAGTTGTCCCACCTTGCTCAAACATCATTCCCATATTGCTCCATGAATTCCATGACTCAGCGTATAGAGGCCATTCGAAGTACTACAAACATATAAAAGATTGGCTCATCAATTTTATTGGCCATTTATGTATAACACAGTCAAACATTATGTTGTCTTTTGTCATGTTTGTCAAAGGGCCAAGGTGGAAAACTTGTCACCAGCAGGTTTTTTGTCTCCCTCTTTCAAACAATAAGCATGCGATCCTTGTTGTAATTGATCACCTCAGTAAATATGCACATTTCTTACCATTGTTCCATCCTTACACTGCCAAAATGGTTGTTGAGAAATTTGTTAAAGGTGTGGTTAAGCTCTATGTCATGCTAAGTTCTATTGTAAGTGATTAGGACCTCATTTTTCTTAGCCATTTTTGGAAGGGATTCTTTAAAATGGTAGGAACCAAGTTAAAAATGAGTTCGACATATCACCTATAAACAGATGGATAGTCAAAAATGGTTAATAAATGTCTTGAACAATATTTACGTTGCTTTGTGCATTATCAACCACATTAGTGGATGTCTTTTCTTCCTTGGATAGGGCTTTAGTACAACATAACTTACCATGTGTCTATAAGTATAACACCTTTCCAAGCATTATATGGCCACCCACCTCCCACTATCCCATTTTATAATAAAGGATCTTCCCCTATTAATAAAGTTAATTAACAATTAATAGTCAGAGATGCTCTGTTAAAGCAACTTAAAACCAACCTCAGTGCTACTAATAACAAGATGAAATAACTGCCAAACACTAAGAGAAGGGATGTGCAATATAATATAGGCAACAAGGTGTTCTTAAAACTTCATCCTTACTGCCAGCACTTTATTTTCAAGCATCCTTATCACAAGCTTTCTAGTAGATTTTATGGCCTATATGAAATCAATGAAAAAGTTAGCCATGTTGCATGTAAATTGAAGTTTCTTCCCACCTATAGAATCCACCTAGTATTTCATGTATTAATGCTCAAATAGGTTATAGGAGAAAATTAAGCCATTAATCCTGAACTACCTCCCATGACTAACAACAGTAATTTTATCATTGAACTAGAAGCATATTAGATACACATTGGGTCTGAAAAGGATCTAAGTTCATTAAGGAGAGCTTTATGCAATGGAAACATCTCCTACCAGAAGATACCACGTAAGAAAATGCAGAAGATCTTCGAGATAGATTTCTAAACCTTGGGGATAAGGTTGGGCTAGGGGAGGGGAGTATTGTTGCACCACGTGGACCTTCATAGAGGGTCCCTCCACAAGTTAATGATCCAATAACTTAAAAGTTAGATGTTTAATGAGTCAGCCACATAACATGCACATTGCTCAATTTTAATTTGTTTTCTGTTTTCTATTTTAACTTGGTCATACCAAGATTTGTTTTTTGTTTTGATTGATTATCTCATTTACTAGATCAGTTTATTTGCTTAGTTGTAAGATGTAATTGGATTTATAGGTATGCATGTATTCCGAGCTCATAGCAAGATGGTTGCTATCTCATTCGTATTTAAATACAAATATTAAAAATACAAAAGGGAACTTTAAGTCTTGTTAATATCTTCTATAATGGTTGCATTCTCACCCAAAGTAAAATAAAACTCTTGGTTATTGATCCTAGCCTAATTAGCACCTTCAAAGGCAATGCATTATGATTAGCATCCAAAAGATGGCCTCTGATTAATTGTATTTAGCAATACAAATGTACAACCATTAAAAAGTGCAATTCCTTCTTTTTGAAAGGAAAAAAAAAGAAAAAAGGGATACTATTAAAAGGAAAAAGAATGATACATGAGAAGATAAGCTATCCAAAAGGCCAAAAAACACCTTATTAAAATTCTAGTATAAGATTCCAATCCTTTTGCAAAGCTAATTAGCTTAGTCCTAAAAAGAAAAAAAATTGAGCTTTAAGAGTTAAGGAAATGTAATAGTCATAGTCTTTGTTCTAAACTAAAAAGATAGGTTTAGATTATTATTTAAAAAATTGTGATTTTTATATAATAAAATAGTAGACATTCAAATAATGAATTATGTGAAAATGCAAGCATTAATCTCGAATGGAATTTCCTTTATAGAAAATCTCAAATGAATGTAAATTGATTAAATGACTCACTTTGAAGAAAAACATATTAGAAGGAGTGACCTTAGTATAGCAAAGAAAGCATGATTAAAGTTTCATTTCCTATAATAAATAAGTTAACTTATAACTTTTTGACTTGACCTCTAGAGGTGTTTATCACACTAACTTATAAGTATAAGCTCTGATTTAATAAGTTATTATTTCTTCAAATTCTTTCCAACTATATTCTTATTCTATTTATCAATTTACAATCTATACTTTTTGTAATATAAATTTAAATAATTTTTATAAAATATAATTAATTTAATTTTAATATAATTATATCTTAATTTTAAATTATAAATATATAAAAATATATATGTAAATAAATAATATCATAAAGTATAATTAATTATATTTTAAGTAATTATAATTTTATAATAAATAATAAAATAAAAATTATATAAGTAAATAAATATATAAGTTTATAAAATATAATTAATTAAATATTAAATATTATATTTTTATATTAAAATTTTAATTACATTAATATAATTTAATTTTTAGATAAATATAAATTATTTCAATTATATGTCTATTTTTATTAATATGCCTTTTATATCATTTTACAATTTTAATTTGTTTAACAATTAATTTTATAAAATACTTTAGTTAACTTATCAATTATCAACTATCAACTAATTTATCAATTAATTACTAATTTATCAATTAACTTATTAGTTACTTGCATGAAATGAGGCCTAACTAGACCATCCTAGAACTAGGACTTCAATTCCATAAATTGATTAGGCAATGAAAAGCTCTTACACAAAGGAAGTATCTGTTTTGCTAATACTTGAAAACAAATAAAAGAAAAACAACATATATTTAATGACAAAATTTATGGATTTTAAGTTCCCTACCACTCAAAAATTCAAAAAGTCAACTGCAGTTAATCTAATCAATGATAACCTAACCATTAACACAAAAAATTCTAACAAATGTCTTTAACCTCATATTCAACTCTGCAATTTAGCCCCCATACCCTACCAAAAAAAAAAGGAATTAATGTAGGTCATTGTTCATGGATCATGTCACCACAACACTACACCCAATAAGGTATAGCCAGATCTTCTCTCTAACGAATTCTACTAAACTTTGTTAAAGAAGTTGTTGAATAAAGAATGCGAAAATTATACTTATTTCATCCTATAACTTTAGAATTTATATTCACCTTAATCTATTGATAGAAACCCTCATAAATTGATTAATTGCAACTAAGGGAGTATTTTTGTAAGTTGGGGATTTAAAAATTAGCAAAATAAGAAGGACCAACATACCTACTTTAGATAGGATTTGCTAATTGTTTTGTTATTTAACTTATTTGGGTATGATCAACTTGGACTAAATTTTGCCAGTCCATTTAAGCTATTGTATAAAAATCATTGAGCCATCACTCTTCATTTACTACATTTATAACATGTCAATTTATTTTCTTCTAGAAGATTGAAAATGATTTTATTAATTTATTTTGAAAATGAAAAAATTTGATCATCAAGAAATGATCTAATTGGCTAGTAGTTTTGAAATTAAAATCTAATATTTGATGACAAATGTAAATTCAATCTTAACCCTTGGATCAAATCCTGAGAGAAAATTTCAAATTTGAAAAGGGAAATTTCAAATTCAAATATAAATATGTAAGAGGAAAAATCAAAATCAATTTTTTTAACATGTGCTTAATTGATAAAATAATATTTTCTTATCAAAAAGTTGCAAGTAGGTTGTCAAGAAGGTACAAGTCACTATTCATTACTTTTTTACTAAAGTTAAGGCCAAATTTTGAATTTATGGCAAAAATCTTGGTTGATGCAGTAAAAAAATAAAAGCTAGCCCTACTTAATTCAAATTTAAATATGTTGTACGTGTGAAGAATAAGGAAACTTATTGGACAAGTTTACTTAGAGATCAAGTCATTCTTTACCAAGTTTTTCCTATAAACAAGCTTCATTTCATTTGGAGAAGGCACACCAAGCCTTCAAGCTACAATTTTCATATCATTCTCTTGTTCTTCTCCTTCTAGCCAAGATTATGGCCATATTTCTCCTCCAAAACTTGTATATTTATTCTAAGAGTTTTTGAGAGAAAATTTGTAAAATCTCTAAGTGTGATTGTGAGAAAATCCTTCCTTTTGAACTTGTTTGAAATCCTAGTATAGATTTGTGAATCTTGTAAAGTTAAGTAGTCTTAAAATCTTAGTGGACATTGGTTTTTCTTATAAAGCTAGGTGGATTTGATATCCAAGTGGAGATGAGTGTATTTTGTAAAGTTAGCTAGTTTGGAAATTCTAGTGTAGATTAAGAAAATATTGTAAAGTTAAATAATTTGGAAATCCTAATAGAGATTGGGTAAGTCTTATAAATCTAAATGCTATAATTTTTTATGAAAATAGCCAATTTCTTAAGTGAAGCTTGGTAGCTTAAGAAGAAAGGAATAGATATAAAAGACATTCCTTTTGGAACACTAAACTTTTATAAAAAAAATTATTGTTATTCTTCTTCCTCAGCCTTTTTATTTTCAAACATTCTTAATCATTATTTCAAAAAGGTTTTCACATGGTTTTACATTAAGTTTTCTAAGGAAATTATTTTTTTTTCAAGATACTTTCAAGATATTTATGATCTCTTCAAAATTATTTCACATTTTTGAAATTGTATATTCATAAAAATTTCAAGGATTTTTATCATCATTATTCATAGTTTTGTACAAGATTTTAATAATAAGCTCTCTGTTATTTATTATTGATTTAATAAATAATAAAAATACATATTATAAGAAGTTTGTGAGAAATATAGGAATGGTAGTTAAGAAATTATGGGATTATAATTAAGAATTTTAATAGGCATTATCCTATAATTTTGATTAATATAATGGTTCTTTTTTCATTTGTAATTTTTTTTTCTAAAGTTTGAGGTTTTTTATGTTAAATTGTTTGTATTTTTTATTATATTGCTCTTTATTTTTTTTACTAGCCAAAAAAAAAAAGAAGCTCAAAAAGACCCACCATAAAAAGTAATAATAAAAGCTATACGGACAATAACTTTCAACTTTTGGCTGAAACTATTATAATAGCTAACCTTGCAATGGAGATGTGCAGTTGATGGTTGTATTATATAATAATCAAATAACAGGTCATGACTCTCTCAGTCTCACTATATTAATTAATATTCAATATTTATTTAATTCAAAACTTTAAATACATTGCATACAAACTTGTAATATGGAAGACAGATTACAAGTCATCCAGTCATGCATTCTTGAAGAACAAAATTATATGAAACCCAAGAGGCTTAATTTTATGAATCAATGTTCTCTACTTAGTCACTAAGGACATGGAACCTTGAGTATTACCAAACAGGGAATTGTCAACATGGCGGAAGAATAGATGAAATAAATATTAACTTTAATATCGTTAAAGTAGACATCATAACAAGGAATCAATAAAGAAGTAACAAGCAATCCAGTTATGTCATTGGTTATTTAGTATGACACACAAATTAACCTTTATTAACGTTTGAATGGAAAGGTTTGCTCGCCGATGTTTGCTGTCACATTTCTTTAAACTTAGGGTTGCCTTCCCCGCTATATTCGTTTCTTTGATTTTGTTTCGTTTTAGGATAATATTATGGAGAGTTTAACCTCTTAAAAGGTGATCTATCATTAAATTGCTTTTTTTCAAATTTTAAATTAAATGAATTAAAATTAAAATTAAAAATATAAATATTAATGTATTAAATGAAATCCAACAATGAAAATACTCCATCTCTTAAGAGGTAAAACTTATGATATTATTTTTCATTTTATACCCCTTTTTCTTAATATGACAATCCAAACAATCGAAGCTATGCAGCCTCTTTTAATTGTGCTAATCTTTGACATGATACAATTTCCTTCTACCACCATAAAACGCCAGGATTGTGGCTTATTGGATGTTGGAGAATTTCCTTTTTTCTATGCTTTTGACTATAATACTTGTTGCTAATTTTATATTATAAATAAAGGTTAATTTTTAATTTTTAATATTATAGAAATTTAAAAATTAAAATTTTAATACCTATAAATGTCATAGACAAATGAATAATAAAATTAAGGTTAAATTAGTCTGCCGATCCTTGTAATTTCATTTAATTTCTATTAGGTTCCTCTATTTTAAAAATTTTAAATTAGATTCGTATACTTTTTTTTCATTTCTAATTGGATACTTTTTTATTTTTTTAATTAAATTTTGTTAGTAATTTACCTATGTAGACAACGATCTATTAACAATTTATACAGTGAGAAACGAATGACTCTTCCTTTCCATCTAAAAGTGAAACAATGTCATAAAATATCCTAATTTATTCTAATTTATTTTGTACTTAAATATAATTTGGAATTGTATTGAGCTTTACATTAATAATTATTAAACACAATCAAAAGATTGTTTTTCATTTATGCCGGTTACTATCAAAATTCAAGGAAAAAAAAGATGTCAGGAATTATTCAAGTAAAAATAAAAAAATAATTATAATGATCTAATTTAAAACTTATATATTATAATGGCATAATTAAAAAAAAGTGAAACTATAAGTAGCAATAGAATAATTTAATTTAAAATTAATAAGTATTCTTGATTTATTGAACTGGTGTTATAAATGGACTATTCTAAAATTTGTGTATTGTGATCCTTGTGATCCAAACGCAGGTAAGGGAATAAGACCGAGGAGCTGCTTTATTTAATAAGTTGCAGTTAGGAGACTTTCAAAAAAGAAGAGAATATATGTTTTATTTTATAAAGAATAATAAAAAATATATTGCAAAAATTATTTATCCTTTATTAAATAATATTTTTTTAATTAAAAATAATACATACTAAGAAAAAATTAAAAATTAATGCATATTAAGAGAAAAAAGAAACAATGAGAAAATATTATTTGTGGTAGATATATTTTTTATGCTTAAATATATAATTCATTAATATTTTTAATAATAAATATATAAATTTTAAATTTAAATTAAAAATGGTTAAAAGATAAATTTTAAAAGTTAATTGCAACTATAAAAATATTATAAGAGTTTCTTAACTAGAAAATTATAATTATTTATTTTTTAAAGAAAAATCAAATTATTGTAAAAAATTATAATGATCAATTTTTAAAATAATTAATCTAATAAATAATATATTATAATTTAAAATATTATTAAAGTAAAAATACTTAAATAAATTATAAAATTTACACATATATTTATATATTATTTTATATATAAATAACTAATAATAAACAATTAATTTTACTATATATTTTTATAAAAATAACTCATATTATTAGCTTATTAACTAACTGTTAATATAATCACCTATTCAAATAATATTCTCGTGAATTCTGATATTTAAAAATTTTAAATTATACGGTCAGTGTAATTCTCTGCCTTTTGAAGACTACAGGAGATGAAAGAATTATTAATGCCACAGGACAGAAGTCAAGAAGACCTTGGCCACCCAATAATCAATGCCATATGGAAGACTTGGAGGAATCCAAGCAACTTCCAGGTCAACAAGCATAGAAGCCAATGGCGTAATAAACACTCAAGCGAGAACATAAGTCAATGGCATGATAATCTTAGCAACTACCAAGATATTCTTGGCTTGGCTTAAAACAATCATTCATCTCTCGTATGGCCAAGAGACAAAAGTACACTGAGTTCTAACTTTAGATAACTACATCAAGACAAAATTTTATCCATTGTTTTCAAGTTGGCATATCATATTTGAAACATAAAATAATGAAAGTTAAATGTAGTAGTTAATTACGAATAACAGTGAAATTTAATATGAATGAACAATAGTATTTTATAACCAAAATAACACGGAAGATCTATTAATAACATATATCTAACATACTGTCCATCAAGTTCAAAGTCACCATGCTGAGAAAGATAGCAAGAGTCACAGCTCTACAACTACAATTTTATAATCTATATTCTTTCAAATGAGATGTTGATGTGTTGGAGACGTTGAGAATGAAGAAGTACAAAGTTCGGGCGGCATTTGCAAGGATTCTAGGCTTCCATCTAACATTTCTATCACTTTGCTTATTGTTGGCCGATTTGCTGGGTCAGTTTGAATGCACCATAAGCCTACTATTGTCATCTTTCTTACTCTTTCTTGGTCACTTTCATTCTTAATACACCAAAGTGCAAGGTCTTGATTTAATTTAAGATATTTGTAGATCCAATGTGGAAAATAAATATAACTAGAATGGTAACTTTAACATTTATATTCTTTTTTCCTCCTATCATTTCTAAAATCATCATTCTATAACTATAAACATCTAACTTGTGAGATGTTCTTCCAAAATTTCTAGAGAACACTTCAGGAGTAATATATCCTATAGTTCCTCTTACGACAATGAGGGATACAATGCTCTCC
>CM035236.1:43556912-43779412 GCA_020226215.1 Sindora glabra | reverse complement strand
GAATCTGAGCATGGGAACATAACCTAGTATATAAGAGATGCTGAGGTATATGTTGTTTGGAAGAGAAAGAATAACATTGCACACATTACATTTTTAAATGCCATGGCAGATGACATCATGTGTGCTTATGAGAAATATCCAACTGCCCAGGGTATGTGGATTACCCTTAAAGAAAAATATGGAGGTACTTTTGCCATAAAATTAAGGAAACTTATAATCAAGTTTAACACTTATAAACTCTAGCCTAATAAATCGATGAAACAACATTTACGTAAAATGTTAAATATGATTCATGAGCTAAAAATTATTGGTCATGAACATTCTAATAAGCAATAAGTGCAGACTATAATTAGGTCACTTTCTACAAGTTGAGAATACATGAAAGTTAATCTAACTCATAATGAAAGCATTGTTACTTTCAATAATGTGGTAAGACATCTAGAACTTGAAGATGAATGTTTAGAGTCTTATAAGTCTTTTAGGCAAGCGTATAGAAGGAGCTAGACTTTTCAATTTTTAGACCAAATCTAAAAGAAACAAAAAAGTTCCAAAAGCAAAACATGAGGCTTGGCCTAAATTTCAAAAAGGGAAAGAAAAGTTTGAAGAAAGAGAAAGGAAAAAGTGGTGCAAAAAATTTTAACCTCAGAAAGGTCAAATGTTATATCTGCCAAAACATGGGCTATTTTGCTTGAGATTGCACTTAACAAAATGACCAAAACAAGATATTATTATATGCTCTATTTACACAATTTTTATATGTTTTTAGTATTATTTCTCTAATAGAATCTCATTCATTATGGATTTTGGATTCAAGCACCACAGACCACATGAGTAAGGATCGAGGATCCTATATTAAATATCGTTAGCTTTCAAATCAAAGCCAATAGCTTTATATTAGGAATAATGCAAGAATTAAGGCTAAAGGCATTGGAACCTATAAATTAGATTTATATGACATCTGATAGGATTTAGTTTTTATTTGTTCCTTATTATATGTTAGTTTATGTATTAACTTTCATGGTAGTATTGCTAAAATTTTAAAAGATAATATGTATTATGGTTCTGGATTTATTTTTGATGAAATTGTCATCTTAGATATTGTTAATGATAGTTATGCTTACAATTGCTTTATCACTTCTACTTCCAATTTAAATGCTAAAATGGATGTTTGGCATACTAGATTAGGACATATAAATTAAAATAGAATGATTAAACTAGCAGAGGGAGGATTGTTAGGTCTAATTTCAAAATTAAAAATGTCCTTATATGAATATCATTTAACTAGTAAAGCAACTAGAAAATTATTTGGAAAAAGGACTAAGGCAGAGATTCCATTGTAATTAATTCATTTCAATATACATAGTTCCATAAGTATGAGGGCAAAACATAGAGCTTGATATTTCATCACTTTCATTTATGAGTACTTATGATACTTCATATGAAGTTGAAAATCAAAAGCATTAGAATGCTTCAAATGATACCTAAATGAAGTTGAAAATCAAATGGATAGGAAAATTAAAGCATTTGGAATTGATTGTGGACATGAATATTTATCTAATTAATTTAAAGAGCTCTGTGAGAAAAAAAGGATAATTCAATAATTAACAATCACTAGCACTCCACAATAAGACAGAGTAATTGAAAGAAGAAATAAAATATTATTAGACATGGTTAGGTCAATGATAGTATAGGCTAATATACCATTTTTATATTAAAGAGATGCCTTATCAAACACCTTTATACTTAACCGTGTGCCTTCAAAGTTGATCACATTCACACCTTATGAATTATGGACAAAATGCAAACTAGATTTAAGCATTCTTAGACCATGTGGGTTAGCTGTGTATATCCATGATACTTCTTATAGATATAGAAAGTTAAGTCCAAGAGGGAAGAAATGTATCTTTTTAAAATATTCAGAACATTCAAAGGGTTATATTTTCATTGGTGAAAACAAGGATGTAACAATGATTGAAATTAAATCAAAGGATGCCACATTTATGAAAATTAAGTTTCCTGGCAAAGGAAAGATTAATCATAATGTATCCTTTTATGAGAAACAAGATCAAGAGGATAATGTAGAAACTTATCCAATGTATTTGAGCGAGAACTCTTAAAGAGTACTTATCGATGCATATGGGAGCTTTGAAAGATTGAATGAGAATCCTATACTTAGAAATGATTCAATACAAGAAACCTCACAACGGAAGAATAAAAGAGGGAGTGTGCCCAAAAATGTTTACCAATTGAGGGATTAGCTCCTATGGTTACTACTTAAGACGATAAAATGCCCAGAACAGTGGAAAAGGCTTTATCCTACCCTGCTAAAGAACACTGGAAGAAAGTAATGGAGGAAGAAATGGACTTAATGAAAATTAATCACATTTGGGAGCTAGTTGACTTACCATCTAGCCGAAAGGCAATAAAGAACAAGTGGGTTCTCAAAATTTAAGGAAAAGTAGATGAGTCAATTGAGAGATGCAAAGCTCGGTTAGTTACAAAAGGGTATATGCAATAGGAAGCGATAGATTATAAAGATACATTCTCACCTATAATGCATTTCAACCTAATTAGATTGATCCTAGCAATAATGACAAGTTTAGATTTAGAATTATATTAAATGGATGTTAAAACCATATTTCTAAATAATTAGATGAAGAAATATAAATAGAACAACCAATAGGTTTCATACAAAAGAGAGAGGAGAAGTTTATAAGCTCCAAAAGTTTATTTATAGACTCAAGCAATCATCCAAATAATGGTATTTAAGGTTTCACAGAGTGATAACATCATATAATTTTCAAATAATTGAGGAAGACTATTGTATTTACATTAAGCAATTTGAAGATAATCTTATGATATTATCCTTTTATGTGGATGATATACTATTAGTTGGGAATAATTTGAATTCAATTATGACTATTAAGGACTGGTTATCCTTGAATTTTGAAATGAAAGATATAGGTGAGGCAGATTATATTCTTAGAGTTAAGATCTTGCTTTTAAAGATACTCGAGACCTCATTTTTATATATTAGTTTGAAGCTTTATTAATGAAGCATAAACCCACGTGTGGATATGCTGCAAATTGCATCTTTTAGCAAGAGATTGATATTCTTTACATAATGTGAGTGAGCATATGTTAACATTCATGATATTAACTTAAGGGGGTTTGAATATGCATCTATATTAGAGACATGAGGGAAACTTCATGACATGTGAACATAATATATCATAATTTTGAATTTGAAATCTTATTTGTAATTTCACATACAAGGATGTTTGTATACATTTATTTATTTGACTACACTTAGTAATTTACTGAGTTTCCTATGTACCTCATATACATTTATTTTTATACATTTACTACAATGATAAGTATTGTGCAATTTATTCTCACATAATTAGGAGGATTTCAAAACTTTGTTGAATTAATTTCCTTTGTTTTCATTGTTTTAACTTATGTGAACTAGAAGCAACATGTAATTTTACTTTATACAATTTAGAGGATATAAGAACTTTGATGATTCAATTTGATTTTATTTATCATTGTAGTTTCAATTTATGTAAATTAGGAGTAACATGTAGTTTAGCATTATGTGATTAAAGAGATTATTATAGCTTTATATGTAGATATTCTTCTAGAAATTTGAATGAGAATCATCTTTGGTATAGACTTTCTTAATTGCATCGATAGTGTTCGGATATCTTTCTTAAATGATAGCATTGCAATTGTCATTTGCTTGATTATAAGTTCTTCATTATTTATGTTTATTGAAGTAAAATGGTAAGCAAAGGTAATCTCTTTGCATCTAAAAGTTTATTTGTAGGCTTTATAGTTTTCTTTCATAAACTTGCATCAGAGAGTATTTGTAGACTATTTTTTTTATTTCCCTTTTTCATGGTTAAGGTTAATCCTTCTTTATCATTTAAGGTGGATTTTAACTCATCATTATACTTGCCCACAATGACATGAGAGGTTATGATAACTATTGGAAGGTTAATATATTTTTCAAACACTATTGACTTAAATAAGCTAAATTTAATCATTTAAGGAGAAGGATCAACACTTAATGTAGATAGAGTTGTCATGGTCACGTTACAAGTTGAGTTTTCATCACCAAATGTAATTTTTCCTTCTTTAGCTAACTATATGATTTTATCTTTTAACACATACCACTTTGTAACTATATGATCAACTACTTGATGATATGCACAAAAGTTTATGTTATCCATCTTACTTAAGTTATTAAGTCATTTCATATCTAGCAACTTAATCAAGTTAACTTCAAATAGTGATTATCATATTAAGTGAATGTCAAAATATAAAAATGGGTATTTTTTATTTAATTTTTCCCTTATGTTGATAAACATTTTCCTTTTATTAAGATTTATTAAGCTTTTGTCATTTTTCTTTCTTAACTTATAGTTAGCTTAATGGATAAGGTGGACATAACCATCAATTACTTAGTTTCATACTCTAAGGATGAAGCATTATCAGTCTTATAAAATTCATGTTATTTTTCCATCTTATCTTGGATTAAAAACCTTCCGTTAACATTAGAAACAATGTTAAGCTCCATGTCATATGCCTTTGTAGCTAACTCTTCAAATGTTTGAGGCTTGATGGCTTAAAGAATGTAGCTTAGGCTCCAATCCATCTGTTGTATGTACATTTTGATGGCAAAAGATTCTAAAAGTTAATCTTTGTAACTAAAATCTAGATTTTTCTACTCTTGTATATAGTCAATGATTGACTCATCTTTTAATTGTTGAGTCTTTACAAGCTCAAGCATGCTAATAGTGTTATAAGTGTTATAGAATTGATTTAAAAATTCATGCTCAAGTTGATCTCAACTATTAATCGATCTAGGTGACAATTTTTTGTACCGATCAAAGGCATTTCAATTAAAGGAGTACATAAATTGCTTTACCATAAGGTCTCAATCCATTCCAACATTGTTACGAGTCCTAATGAAGTGAGCGACATACTACTTAGGATTTCCTTTACTAACAAATTGTTAAAACTTGGGTCATTGATAATTCTAAAGCATTTTCAATAAATTAATCCTTTGATTATATGGCTTGACATAGGAAAAGGAAGACTGAACACCTCCTTATACTTAGTCTTTAATAACCTTTTTGGTGAATCATTTCAATTAAGTAGTAGAAACAAAACCCTCTAGATAATACTGATCATTCTTGAAGTCATTTTATTCCTTCATAACTTCATCTTCTAGACTACTTTTATTAATTCAAATTTCTTTTTTTCCTTTTTTTTTAAATTTAATCTCTCCTTTTCCTGGTCATCTTGTCTTGCTTTACTTCTTTGTACTTTGCTTTGTTTTGTTCATTTTCTATTTCTTAATTTCTTCATTTTCAAAGCTAAATGGAATGTCCAAGACATGAAATAAGATCATGAGAAATGCAAATGAAAAACTTACTAGATAATGAATGTATTTTATGGCATATTACTATAGTGGTTAAAAGTGAGATTTTTTTAAAAATTTTCTATTGATATATGGCATTTTATGGCAAAACATGGAGAAAATATCTTGTATGAGATATAACAAATGCATTAATGCTTTGATGAACTCGTAATGCACCCTTACACTTTATGTTTCCTAATCTTATCATAATTGCACTTTGATAAGTAAAGCTGCTAAAATGAGTTAGGTTTAATATGTTAGTTTGGAATTAATATAATTTTGCCTAACTTGGAATTGAGACTACTATGAAAAATAATAATAGTGACCCGATCTAATAAGGAATTGGAATTAGTTAGCCCAACCTAATAAAGGACTGAAACTGGTAAGTATTAATCCGTCAGGTCATTGGGTTAGTCCATTAGTCTAGTAATAGTAGTAAATAATAAATAATTAATTTATTATATATTTAATTTTTATATGTGCAATAAAATAATAATTTTAGTATATTAAAGTTATACTTTAATATATATAATATTAAAATTATATAAATGAGCAATATTAAATAATTTTAAGATTAAAATTAATAAATTTATATATTTAATATTATTAATATGTATTATATAAGTTTATCAAAATAAATAATTATATTAAAATTTGAATTAATACTTTTATATTAAAATTTTGAATTATTTAAAAATTTTGAAAAAATAATTTCAATATTAATTTTAAATATATTATATACATATATATAATATAATGCATTATTATATATTTTTATTATTATATATAAATTATTATAATTAATTTTATTAATGTATTATTTATATGATTATTCATATATATTTAATAATATATAATAATTTTATTAAATAAAATAAATATATAATATAAAATTCTTGATAAATATAAAATTAAAATTATTTTATTAAATATATATATTATTAAATATAAATTCACGTATTTACTAGATTTTAATAATATATATATACTTAATAATATATATTTATTTATATATAATATATATGAGTTACTAACATAGATAATAAAATTTTAAGTAATAATAATAAAATATAATTAAATTTAATAATAATAGACTTTAATTAATTAATAATGTAAAATTAACAATAAATAATTAATTAATATGATGATAATAATAATAAAATGTAATAGGTTATAAAACTTATTTGAACCCATTTAGTAAATATCAACCTGGAACTAAAACTAAGACTGGGATTGATACTATAATAACTCAATCTAAACCTGACCTGATAAAAAAGTAGTCTTTCTTGAAATTGGTCTAATGTATAATTTTTGCCCATTAAATTAACTTGAAAGAGTTGTGTTAACCCATTTTAATAAGTCTATTTATAAGCATCCACAACTACAAAATAACTGCAAATATGTGGTAGCATCACTTGATGTGGTCCACGAATTCCTAAGATTCAACATAAAAATTATGAATCTCAAAACTTAATCCACTTGCCTGGTAAAAATTTACTACCATGTAAATTTTAATGAAAAAAAGGTTAGATAATAATCCTTAAGGATTTGAATTTGATTTGCTGTAAGTGTAAAATAATTTTACATAATTATCTACCTGTATATTACCATGTCATTAAAAAAATATTAAGTGTTTTTTTATTGTTGGTAAAAGTTCTTAGTTAATACTAATTTTAATAAGAAGTCAAGTTCTTACTCACTTACTCATTGATAGTGTAAAAAGTTTTACCATAACAATAAATCAAATTTAAACTTAAAACCTAATTAAGAAATTACAAAAGTATAGTTTTATAAAAAATAATTTAAATTTAATCTATTGTCAATATAAAACCTATATAAAATGATAACATCTCATTAAAAATTTAATATTAACTAAGAATTTTTATCAATATTAAAAAAGTTTTAATAGATTCTTAATGATATAATAACATATGAATGAGTGATAATAAAATTAATTTATATTGATAGTGGATTAAATTTAAATTCTTATAAAATGATATATAAGTTAATCCTTTTTTACATCCAGAAAGAAAAGTAACAACTAATCTATGTTAATCTCAATTTGGAATGTCAACAATAATCATTAAACCGTATTTTGAAGGATCAAACACAAAACCTTTTATTGGGATCCAATATAATTGGATATAAAATATACAATCTTTTCTTAGATTTAATTGAAGTTACATAGGCCCAAATGCAGAGGAGTTCCATTCTCTAGTATAATTGTAAACAAATTTTTAACTATTGAAATCTTAAATTTTTCAAAAATATAGTTATATTTTATTATTAATAATAATTTATAAATTATATAAATATAATAAAAGTGCTCATAAGTTAAATGAGCTAATATCTATCATTTATAATGAATTTTATAGCTATACATATGATTTAGTTTAAATTAAATTTGGAATGTCAACAATAATCATTAAACCGTATTTTGAAGGATCAAACACAAAACCTTTTATTGGGATCCAATATAATTGGATATAAAATATACAATCTTTTCTTAGATTTAATTGAAGTTACATAGGCCCAAATGCAGAGGAGTTCCATTCTCTAGTATAATTGTAAACAAATTTTTAAATATTGAAATCTTAAATTTTTCAAAAATATAATTATATTTTATTATTAATAATAATTTATAATTTATATAAATATAATAAAAGTGCTCATAAGTTAAATGAGCTAATATCTATCATTTATAATGAATTTTATAGCTATACATATGATTTAGTTTAAATTAAATTAATCTCATTTGCTTTAAAAAAATTTTGATCAAATTAATTCAAATTGTATTATGTTTGTAATTATAAAAATAATAACAAATAGTTTCCTAATTGAGAGGAATGATTTATTTTATGCTGACTGCTGAAAATTGGTCAGTATTTTAAAATTCACCACTTCAATTAAGAATTGGAATCTGATTCAATTTGGTCAAACCATTTTAAACTGATCGCTACTATTAATTTAATAAGACTTACCGAACCAATGTAGCTTAATTTGAGCAAATCAACTAGTAGCTTTAGTAAAAATGTAAAGTTACAATCCAAAAGCTTTGAACACAAGACTCTAACGTCAACGTATGCTTTGTTACCACTAAGGCCAACATTTCCTTTGTTATAATGATGACAAACATTATATATAATAGAAATAATTTTTTACTTTTCATATTTTATTTCATCTAAATTTTTTATATATAATATATATTTATATTATATATTATATATAATTAAACTATTCTTATTTAGTTAATTGCAATCGATCATTTAGTTATAGATTATGTTAGCCTTAAGTTTTATATAATGAGTTTTGATGATGACAAATAGGTGATTGCAATAACATTGCATGTCTTATGCTAAAATGATATATGTTAATAGACATACTAAATTATGATTGATGTATATACATGATATGATAATTATATTTATTCTTGTATATGTACAATGACAAATTAATGTTATAATAGTATTATATGTCTTTGTACCAAAATACTATATAACTTTCAATAGACATGCTGGATTATAATTATAATAGCAATGCTTGATTATGTACTAAAAGAATGATATTTCATGCAAGCATCACTAAATATATGATTAGGTTAAGATACATGATATGATGTTTGTGCATGTTCTTGTACTAATTTGTTATATATATGAATTTTGTATATCAATATCTTGATATATTAGATTGAACAAACTATATGGTTTGCAAAGTTCATGAACTTTTATATAGGAAAGTTCAAGATGAAGAAGAGTGAGTATTGAAGCAAAGTAACCGAAGATAACATTGTGCTCAACTAAAAAATAAGGAATAAATACAAGAATAAATATGTGATCTAAGTATTAAAGAATGAGAAGATTAGAGCTTGGAAACATCAAGAAAAGTTAAGGAACTTCATTGGTATATTTTATATTTTTAGGCTTATTCTTTCTTATAAAATAGAGTACATGTTTTCATAATTTTAAATTGATTAAAATATTTTAAAAAGATAGCCCACAATCATATTTTTACAAGATAGCCTATGGGAACATTTTAAAAACCAATGAGATATGAGGTTTTAATATTTTTAATATTAATCTTTGGTCATTCTCTTAATCATATTTCATAAAATAATCATGATTTAATTGTCAAACCTTTTCCATATGAAAATAAACTTAAAGAGCTTTTCATGGACATATCATTTGCTTAAAATGATTAATATATGAAAAAATTATGATTTTTTCAAGATGATTCTAGAAATCAGTTTTCTATATTTTAATAATTTCTAACATGTGCTCGTTATTTTAATCATTTCATAAAATTTACAAATTATATGAGCATGAAATTATTTTTATTTGAAAATAGATTTAAAGAGGTTTTCATGGATAAGTCATTTGCTTAAAATGACTAAGATATGAAAGAGTTATGAATTTTAAGTTAAGCCTCAAAATTAGATTTTTACAGATTCACTATTTTTGACATTTGCTCATTATTTTAAACATATTTCATAAATTATATTATATATGAGTATGAAACTAGTCCCATTTGAAAGAAAACTTAATTTTTTTTTCAACGATAGGTCATTTTCTTAAACCAAACTTAAAATAAATAAGTTATAATCTTTTAAAGTTAAGTCTGCATTTTTGTTTGAGTGAATCAATTCACCAATCAATTCTAAACATCCAAAGAGCACCCTAAACGTTCTGAATTGATTCACTAATCAAATTTGATTGTTCTAGTGCACGAATAATGGTTAGTAACGGTTAGTTTTCTTTCCTAACAACCCCAAATGGCTATATTACTCCATAGGTTTCCTATATAAGCTAAGATATATCAAATATAACCAAGAGAGAGCTTGAACTTCATTTCTTAACATCATTTTATACCTTCTTTCATCAAATTATGTTTTGAGCTCAAATTTGTGAAATTCTTCTATTCTTAATGCTTCAATTGTTTTATCCATTCTTTAATAGAGTATATTAGAGTTGATATTCATCTTATATTATATTAGAATTGTAAAAGATGAGGTATCTCTTAAAGAAACATTGAAAGGGTGAGGAATCCCTTGTAAAGAAAGATTTTGCTCAAGGAAGAGTATTGTAAGACTTCTTCAAATGTTAATTGAAACTTGAAGAGATAATGGATTCATATATAAGCTTGGAGAACTTGGAAAGTGGATGTACACCTTAGTGAGGATATCCAAGGAAAGAACCACTATAAATCCTTGTGTTTGATCTCTCTACCCTATCTCTCTATTATTTATGCACTACACTTTGTTTCTCTAGCTTTTTGCTCTATTTTTTTGTTGTATATGCTCTATTTTATTACTGTTATTTATTAATATACTGTGCTATAATGCTTATGTTATTGCTTGGATATTTAAATGATTAAAAGAGAAATTCATCTCTGTTTTGCTATTGTTGGGTGCTGAGATATTGTGCTAAATGCTTTATTCTTGTTGTTGATAATTGTTGAATACATTATGCATCAATATCAATCTTGATCCTTAAATGATTGAAAAAGAAATTCATATATGCATGTACTTTTTGATTATTTATCTATGCATAGTTGAATAAGTAGCTTTGCACAAGAGTATTGAATTGTTATATGTTGTATGCAAATCTTTTCATTGAATTATCTTCTTGATGATTTATTTATAAATAGTTAAATAAGTTAGTTTGCATGAATTCCTTAATTTATTATATTTTGAGTGTAACAAGCATCCTTATAAATGTTGGGAATTCGGATTATCAAATGCAGTGAAAATTCAAAATTTAATCTGAATTATACTTAGGATCCATGCAAAAAGTATAAATCAATGATTAGGGTTTTACCTATTATGCACTCGTGTTTCTATTAATCAAAACTTGATAGTGAATGAATCAAACATCGGCTGGAAGGTACAGCATCTCTACGGTATTCACACAGAGTGAACAATGACCTCTCACCTTCCATGAATCTGCTAGGATGTATTTTTCTCTCTAGGATTTAGGATTGGATGTTTTATGAGTAATTTAGGGTTTTATGGAAGCTTATGAGCATGTATTAAAAGTGTTACCCTCAAGTCCCCTTTTATAGGACTTAGGCAAGTCACAATCCTAATCCTACTAGGATAATATTTCCAAAATTTTAATCACACTTAACAACTCATCTTATCCTTATCTTAAAGATAATAAGGAGAGATAGGACTTATCTATTAATTATCTAATATTAGATAATAATATTATCTCATAATATAAATATCTTAATATTAGATAATTGCATATAGTTATTAAATATCAAAATAATATTATCTCATAATATATTTATCTAATATCTGATAATGTAATTATTTGATATTACTTTAATATCAAATAATGTCACATAATATTATATATATATATATATATATATATATATATATATATTACATGAACAACATATTATTATTCTTAATAATAATATATATGCACAAAAATAAGTTTAATTAATTGGATATTAATATAATTAAAATTTAATTAATTATTATCTTATTCCTACTTCTTTTGTGTGACCCTATAAGTTCTTACTATATTGACAATGACTCATTATTGAGCCATAGACAGTGAGCGATATCTAGTAATACATCACTGCCACTCAAGTAGTAAGAATGTTTGTGATTCGACATCTACCTAATACATGATCAATGCTTTGCATCATAATTCCTTTTGTAATAATATCTAAATTGAACTGGAGGCATGGAGTGCGTCATCCTCGTCAATATTCAATTTATATTTCTTGATACTGAGTAAACTTTAAAACAAATTATCAATTTCACATATTGATCCATTTAAGTATGGCCATGTATTTTTAAGTCTTACTCAATTAAGGGGCCCAAGGATATATCTCTTTTTTATAAGAGTAACAAAATTTCATCTAAATCACTCACTTCCCTCTGCATGACTTGTGACATACCCAATCAACGTCCTACTCGTCATCCCGATTAAAGGTGACACAGGATGACATCAAAGTGAGTAACCCCTCATGTAGGGAACTGTAATAACTTCAGGTCAAAGGACTATATGTAATTATGATCATATGAGAACTACTAATGACACAAGTCTTATCCATGCAGTATTTTCATATTGGGTTAGTCCAGTACATCTATTCACTAATAATGTACTCATGTATTGACTTGATATTACATATCCATGATTCATAATCATCAGTCACTATACATACTAGTCTCAATGTCCTATTACTATCCCTTTCATAATAATACTTAACTAGGGATATTTTAGGAATAATAAAATTATTCTAGGGACAATTATTATATTAAGTTATAAATTGCACAAAAATTAAAAATAAAATATAATAATTGCATTGTCTGAAATAAAACATAATACATTGTGTATTAATTCAGTTATCTATATGATTAGTTCCTAGGACACATACTAACAATAAAACCTTATTGAAATTATTTAAATAAAAATTATCCTCATAACTTCTTAAAATAAAAGGTTTCTCAAAAAGAATTTGAAAAATAATAAGAATTTTTAAAATACTTAATTCACCCCTCTTATGTGTAGGTTGCCAAGGCTAGCAAATTATAATAGATAATTGACTAACCATCCTTAATTGGTAAACTATCTACATAGATGTTCATAACATGAGCAAGAAAAAAGAAGATAATCAAATAAAAAAAATTAAGAGAAATATTGCAAAGTCAAACCAAATAGGAGTTCTAATCTTTTAAATTAACAAAAGAAAGCCACTCAATGATTTATAAGAGAAAACTTAAAAAGAGAGAAAAGTTATCTATTGTTTAAGTGCTACTTTTAGAGGTATAAAATCCTATTAAATCTAATCTCTCCTTGAGAAAATTAGGCTAAATTGAGTTTACTCTTGGGGGTATAGAGAAATGAGCCTTGTTTAATGTGAAAGCACAACACCTAATTTGCAAAGAAAAACATTTAAATGGTTTATTGTTGCAAAATCCAATTGGTTAACTCACAGCCATTGTTTAACCATTAAAACAATGTAGTTCTACTAATATCAAAACATGAAAGTTATTGGAATGGACTTAAAGTAGCTTTTGACTTTCATTTGATACCATTTTGACTCTTGGAGCTCTAGTTATAGTCCAAAAATTGCAAGTTGGATAACAACATTACTTTGTTTTTACTATCAAATTCAAACTTGCAAATAAAAGGATTAGGTTTTGCCTTCAACATGAAATTTGTAAAGCTTCTTCTTTGCTTTAATGAATATAAAGATCATCCTAATTAAGCCTTTAAAACTCGATTTATGATTAAAAACTTGAAATAGTATCAAAATCTAACATTAATTAAATAATTCATTTATAGTCCAAAATTATGATCTAATAATAAAACAAGGTTAATTTTAATAAATTAAGCACATATAATACCCTAAAAGCTAGAGTGTAGGAGAAAATAGGTATGAAAAATATTTTGTACATCATAGAGTTAAAATATTAGATAAATCTACTAAGAAATCTCATTTTGATTTTACCTCTTTATTATTAAAACCTACCATTGTGCTAAAGACCTACAACTCTCTAGTTGAAACCATGTGATATATGCTTGTTACTTTTGACAAACATGCCAACTTGCCTATTAAAGTCTCATGGCACATTGTGTATAGATAGTGGGACATCATTGATTTATCCTTATCCAAAGAAGATCCTGTGTATAATATTTCTGCAAGTCATATTTAAATGTTATCGAAATATCTGCACATACTAAGTTGTAAGAACACACCACACTAGGAACATTTAGGCACATCGAGCCAAAATAAAATAATTTTGAATATAAAGAGAGACAACTCTATTCATTTAATATATATTTTATTTTATAATTTTAAGTATATAAGAGATAACCACATGTTAACACATTCAAATTTTGGGCTTGCCGACTATGCACATTTTAAATCAATGGTCATTTGTCATGAGTAAATTTACTTTATACAAGTTAAAATAAGATTTTTGGGTCTCATTTTAAGCTAAAATGAAGATACAAGTGCAAACATTGCAACCATACACTTTTCAAATCATTCCAAATTTCGTAACCTTATCAAAATTATTAAAATACCTTCAAACTTTGAAAAAATTGAAAAAATTGTACACAAGTTGAATTGCTTCTAATTTAGCTATAAAACACTTAAATCGTTCTTGATTTTTCTACCAAATTCAATCCTAAGTCAAGCATGTTTTTTTGTTGGACTTGCCATAACTACACATTGAAAGGCTGACATCCACCTTTAGTGCGGGATGCTAGGGACCAAAAATTGCATGGAAATTTACTTAGATTCACTATTTTAGGTCATCGTCAGTAACCGTAATCTTGCACTATAGTAATTATCTTTTTTATGCTTTCTTGTATTTATTTTTTTTTAAAATATAACTATATTTTAGAGAATCACATATAGAATATTAGTTTTCTTTGTGTGGATTGACTTAATATATATTCCTTGATTTTACCAAAATCGCAGCTCCCAATTTTTTTAATTAGGTGGGGCCTTATTGGTGATACAAGGTAGTGGGTCTGTACAAACCATTTTAGGAGAGATTACAATACCCTACCCATTTTTCAAGGTAACCTACCCTATTTTGTTGGGAACAAACCAACCGTTAGATAAAAGGAGGTTTAACAAAAATGAGATGGCAAGGATGGGATGCTAAGGAATAAGAACTACGGGGCAGCTGGATTAAGAAAGTGGTGATGAATATTTGTATGAGGTTTTACATAAAGAATAGCAAAATTATAAAATAACCCACGTATGAAATGAACAGAATTAATGCGTAAAATGGGTGAAATATATTCTTAATGATTAATTTATGTTATAAATTTATAAATATAACTAATTTACAATTAATTTATTTAATTCATAAATATAATATTGCTTTTATTATTTTTTAATTGTAAAAGTAATTAATTTATTAAATATATACGTACAAAAATCAATGATGGAACTTTATGCAAAACTTTTAAAGAATATTGAAAGTACTTGATTTAGAAGCTTTCGACATTACTTTTATTATTGTTATGACATTTGATTATTGATTTTGGTGAGAATTTGTTATGAAAAAAAATGTAAATTGTCATGTTTAATATTGGTTAGTTGTATTAAAAACTTATGACTATTAATAATTGCAATGATTTATCAGCATTATTTATGAGTGATAAATTGTATTTATGTAAGATCTTTTTTCATAACTTCATAGAGAATTGAAACGTCACATTGTACCAACAAGAAGATAAAAAATAAAAAAAATTATTTTTATTTTTATTATAATTATTCGTCTCTTTCTTCATTTATAATATTAAACTAGTGTTACCTAATTTGTGGTACGCTTCGTTACATAATACTAGTAAGTGTATGAGGTACATACTTAATAGAATTTTTATTTTTGGGAGTTGAGAATATTATTGAATTTACGTTGATTGATATATATGTGTGTGTGTGTAAGTTTATATAATATATAAAATTTTTATAAAATAGAATGGATTTTTAATCATTGATAATCAAATATGGAAAATAAAAGATAAATAATTAGTAGATTTATATAATCTAGGCATTGTTTGTTTCTTCATCAGGAAATATCTTTTATAGAAAAATATCATATATATATGTTAATAAAAGAATAATATATTACTTGTATTGATAGTTTTGAAAATTGATATTTAGAAGTTTGGTAATGGAGAAAAGTAAATTTTTTTTTTAAAAAATCACTTTTTATATAATTTTTATATTTAATATTAAACAAATAAAATAATTTCTTTTATTTAAATATTTTACAATTATATTTTATAGATAATATTTTCTATCAAAACGAGAAACAAATAGGGAAATGAATTGATTTAGTTTTCATATCAAATTTTAAAACTCATAAATTTTAAAAAATAAAAATAAATTTAATTGGGAAAAAACATAAATATAAGATAATGCATCAAAACTAATATTTAAGGTAAATGGTAAATAATTCTTATTCGAATAGAAAATTAAATCATAGATAATTGCTTGTATTGAGATTCTTTTCTAACTTGTAAGATTTAGAATAGGATTTGGCTGCACCACTGGCGGCAACCCAGGGCCACCGGCAACAGCCCTTCATATTCTATTGGCAAGTGTATCTTTCAGATTTTCTCTTTTCCTTAAAATTTTAATATTTCCTTTTTATTTTTTATTTCTTTTCTTAAATACCTTTCACAATATGCTTATGTAATATAAAATTCTACATTTTTTTTAACTTGTATTATACGATGGACTAACATCTTATATATATATATATATATATATATATATATATGAAAAATTACATTTATTATCCTTGAAATTTAATTTCATTACACTCATAATCTTTCAATTTGTTTAAGAAAAAAATACACTAACTTTCATTTTTCATATATATTCAACTTCTTTATATTTTATCTTAAACATATACTCACTTTTAAAAAATAAAAGACATAAGTATATAAAAAAGAGATAAGTATATATTTTTTAGAATAAAAGAGATGTGATTGTAATTATGTTGAATCTTAATAAAGATGAATGTAATTTGTCTATATATATGTAGGCAACATATTAAATAAAATTTTATGATTTTTTTATTCAAAAAGTTCATAAAAGGTACATAATTAAATAAAATCTCAGAATTAAAGTTTTATATTATACAAAATATTACAAGTTGCATTCATCCTCCATTTAAGTAAATGACTCTTTTTTTTATAAATTTTTATAATGTTTTTGTACAAAACTTATAATTCTTTTATCCATAATATGGATTGTAATTAGAGTTAAAAAAAGTATAATTCTTGAATTCAAAATATATAAGAAAATTAGAGAAGGATTAGAAAGTAAAAAATAACGAACAGAAAGAAAACAATTAAATAAAAAAAAGGAGATTGGACCAAACCACATTTTAGAGGAAAAGAAAATTCTCCGAAGGAGCTTAACTACTTGGATAAGTGGGACTTTTGACGGAAGAATATGAAGGGCTGCTGCCAACGTTGCAGCCAAATTCTATTGTTTCTTTAAATAAAATGATTCACTTATTATGATATATCATATTGTAAGGTTGTTCATATATCTAACACTGATTATAACAAATGGAAATTATTGAAGCATATTATTAAATTTTACTTTTATAATATTAAATGTATACTTACTTTTTAGTTATATTTATTTTTTCCTATTTATCTAAGTGTTATGAGATAATAGGAAAATAAATGATTATAATAAATATGAAAATAAAAAAGATAATAATATTAATTATAAAATTTGATGAATATAATAATAATTATTATTATATATTTTATTTATTTTTGACGAAATGATGGCCAAAGTTAAATTTTATCGCTAAATTATGCAATAGAATAATGGCATTAGGTTTCGTTTGGATTAGCCTAAACCAAGAGAGGTCAGTAGAATTTTTTTTTTCTCTCTCCAAGATTTTATGATTCAAGCCCAAACAGCAACGCCACTTCTGGTTTTTCCGTGGTAAAGGCACGTTAGCATTGCAGTTGATGTCAAGGTGTTTTTTCATTTGTGCCAATCTTCGAAATGTGGCCGGGACATGATTGCATTTAAGTGAAGCAGAAAATTTTTGAAGGACTATCCAATAAAAACTAGTAATGAAGGGAAAGAATCCGATAATAGCACAATAAGTAGACATGTGTTAAAATCTTATTGGTTGAGACAGTCAGGGGGGTCACCCTAAAGAATAGGCAGGGTGTTATAAGTCTCTCTCATTTATTTATTTTTAAATAAAAGAAAAGGAAGGACAAAATCTTTTATTGTAAGAATCATAAATTTTTTAAAAAACTCAGTACTTCGATAAAAATAATTTTTTATATGTTTTTTTTGCTTAATTTCCCATCCTTAGTGCTTAAAGAAATTAAAGGGATCGATATTCGGACAGTATTGTTTTCTTAAATCGTTGGTTACTCTAAAGTATAAAGCCATACTATGAACTGTCTCTTCTCTGTGTCAAAATTTTCCATCTTTCGATTCTATCCATCTCTATTTATCTTTTTCATTCTTTCTCTTTTGTAACTTCCAAAAATACCATTAGAAAATTATTGAAAATCATCATTGAAGGAATATAAAATGATAAATAACAGGTGTTCTAGAATTTTGTAGAATTAATCATAATCCCTCAATTCCATCTTCCCTTTAATATATCCCTTCTAGATAACAAATGAGTTATAATATAATCTTCTTTAATCTTCTTTTTCCTCCCCTTACTTTGTTCTCCTCAGTTTAAACATCTCATAAAATTTTGAACTGGCCATGTTTTTTAAGTTCCATTTTGCACGTATAACTAATAAACTAACTGATATATTAATTAATAATTGATAAGTTATTAAAATATTTTACAAAATTAATCGTTAAATGAATTGAAATTATAAAATGACATAAAAATATATTAATAAAAATAGATAAACTATTAAAATATTATATATTTATTTAAAAATTAAATTATATTAACGTAATTAAGAAAATTTGAAATAAAAAATATAATGTTTAATATTTAATTAATTATATTTATAAATTTATCTATTTATTTATTTACATAATTTTATTTTATTATTTTTTATAATAAAATTATAATTATTTAAAATATAATTAATTATATTTTATGATATTATTTATTTACATATATACTTTTATATATTTATAATTTAAGATTAGGATATAATTATGTAAAAATTAAATTATAATTATATTTTATAAAAATTAGATTTATATTATAAAAGATATGTATTGTAAATTAATAAAAAGAATAAGAATAAATTTAAAAAGAATATAAAAAGATAATAATTTATAAATTATAAATTACTACAGGTATTTTATAAAATCAAAATTTATTTTTTTAATAAATTATTGTAAGAAATATTTATAAAAATTAACTTTAATTTATTAATCAAATTAATAAATTATATATTTATTTATTTGTTATGGGAAACAAAACCTTAACATGAGGGCCATCCTATTATACTGCCCTTTCACTCGGTTGCTCCATTTGTGCCCATTTTCAAACCCGATATACACAATTACTCTATTGTGGACATCTTTCAAACCCATTGCTTTAAGTCTTCAGAAGTAGTTTTCCAAGTCAACTAAAGTAAATGTTTGGCACTTCAAGCCAATTTTACATTAATAGAAATGAAATTCAAAATTAAGTAAACCAATCGTTTCATTCCCAAACTAGGTTCTCGTAAGCATCCACTGTTCTTCTTTTTGGAAAAGTACACCAGAACTTGGAATGATTTGATTTTGGGCGAGACTACAATACTATATTTATCAGGGTAATCCATCCTCACTGTCTCAACCAATAAAGTCTTAACACTTGTCTAGTTGCTGCACCACTATCTGTTTCTTTCCACTCACTACGGGCTTTTATTAAATAGTCCTTAAAATATTTTTTATTTTACTTAAATGCGATCATGTGCCAGTGGGGCATATATGGATTGAGTCGGACAAGTTTCAGTCCATTTATATTTTTTTAAAAATTAGTCCAGCGATTCGATTTTTAATATATATGATTTAAAAGTTTAGCCAATAATCCGAAAAATTATTTTTTATTTTTTAAATAAAAATAATTTTTTAAAAATAAAAATGTATAATTAAAAAAATATAATATTTAAATATATAAAATATTTAATTATATTATATTAATTTTTTATTAAAAATAATTAAATATAATTATTTTTTAATATATAATTATATTATTAAAAAATAAATTAATATAATAAAATTGAATGGGATTGAATTAAACCTGTTTCTCTTTATTCTAGCCTAATTAATAATTAAATCATTTTAAAAAAAGATTAATGAACCTATCAAATTAAAAAAAAATTCAAATATTATATTTTTTCAAACCGATCCCGCATTACTCATGTACACCTCTATGTCTCGGTCATCATTCCACCTCGGGCATCAATTGCAATGCTAGTGTGCCTTCACCCCCAAAAAAAACCAAAAGTCACGTTGTTATTTGGGCTTGGGATCATAAAGACTGGGAGGAAAAAGAAAATCTAGTGGCCTCTGTTGATTTAGGCTAGCCCAAACGAAACCTAATGCTACTATTCTGTTGCATAGCATAATTTGGCGATAAAATCTAACTTCTAGCCATCATTTTGCTTAAAATAAATATAATATTTATTTTTTAATTTATAAAAATAATAAATATTATATTTTTAAAATTTTATAATTTATTATTTATTATTTATTTTTATATTTATTATAATTATTCATTCTTCTATTATTACTTATAATATTTAAATAAAAAAAATTAAATAATAAAATTTTTAATTAAAAATAAATATATATTTAATATTATTAAAATAAAATTTAATAATTTTATTTATTGTAATTAATGTTACCAAATATACGAACAATCTTGTAAATAATGAATTTTATCACACAAATTAACATGTGATACATTTATGATTTATTATCATTACAAGCAAATCATTATTTTATTTTCTTTGACTACTAAGGAGGTTAAGCTCAACTAAACTCTAATAACTCTAGAGAAAAAGACTCTAACATTATCTTCCAAACATAGCCTGCCACAACTATGCGAAACTTCATTGAAGATATGCACTCCTAAGCTCATCTAATGTCTTTTAGCTATAAGCCAATCAACTACTCTATTTCCTTCTCTATAAGTATGAGAAATTTTCATTTGTCAATCCCTATTCATCAAGTTCCTAATCTGCTTGATTAAAGGATAGAAAGGATGAACAACCTCACAAACATTGGTAATTAGATAAAAAGCCACTTGAGAATCTAGTTCTACTAAATTTTTTTATGCCCTTTGTTCCAAGCCAGCTCCATACCAATAATAACTCCCCATAACTTAGTTAATAAACCACTGCCTCTCCCCTACATTCCTTGAAAAACCATTAATTTAATCATTAGTACAATCCCTTAAGACTCCCTCACAAGCAGTTGAATCTCCTTTTGAAGACATGATCCATTAGTATTCACTTTTATCCACTTATAATTAGGTGAAGTCTATCTGCACAAAATCTCAACTTTCTGGCATCTCAGACTAAAACTCTGTAACCTAATTTGGGTATTTAACCATTCTTTAGCTTTCATATAGCATAAAAAACACCATCTCAAAATTGATTAGGGAATTATTATCAAATATCCTTCTATTCCTTTGCAACTAGATTTCCCTGTAGGTTATTTTGAACAAGAAACTCCACTCCTGATTCCTATACCTTCCTATTTTAGCTTTTAGGTTAAAATCAATCCAGTCTTCAAGAGATAAAGAGAAAAATTACTCCCAATATTGTAGATTAATCATCCTCAACCAGATTTGGTTCATTGCTTTTATAATCCCTCAATGCATGCAAAACTATTTCACTTTTATTGCATCTTGGGCAGACATTTATTAAAGCCATATGTCTGCACTTTCTGATTGAATTTGTTAACAAGCCTCCATTTACTACTAGCTTAATAAACATTTTAACTCTTTAAGGACCTACACATCTCCATATTCCCTTGTAAAAGCCTCTTGAATTCTCATGAATTCCATTTAGAAACATATATGCTGACTTTACAGAAAAACATCTATCCTTAGCAAATTTCTAGGATAGGAGATTTCATCAAGTCCTAAACTGTCATGTGGGGGGTGAATATTGACAATTTTTCTACAAATGTTAGTTAGAAGATTATCAAACATGCTCCAATTCCAGCTTCCATCCTCCTTCACAAAAAAATTAACAATGAGTTCTTTTAAAACTGCTAGGACTTTATCAGTAGCCAGATTAATCAGTGATCTCCAACCTATAAGTCCTTCCAAAACTTAATATTTTTCCCATCACAAATCACCATTTTCAACTTTTTCTAGAGATCATTCCAAATCCTACAAATCCCTTTCAATATGTTTGATTCAGAATTTTTCTTTTCAATTTTGGAAATTATAAGTGAACCAAAATTGTATTTCTATCTCAGAACCATTGCCCATAAGGCATCTTTCTTGCTTACAAGATTAAAACCAATTTTCATAAGGAAAGCTTTGTTTTGGACTTTTAACTTCCTCAAACCAATTCCTCCATAATTTTTGGGCTTATAAACTTGATCCCACTACATTAGATGGGGTTTCCTCTTATCATCATTAAAGACCTATAAAAAAAATTTTCATTTTCTTTTTTACCTTATCACACATTCTAATAGGCAATAAAGTTATTTGCATAGAATACATGGGAAGAGCTAAAATAACCACTTGGGACAGTGTAATTCTTCTAATCAAAGAAAGAGCATTAACCTTCCAAGCATTGAGTATTTTTTAAACTTTATCCAGGATATATGCATAGGTTACTTTTTTAACCCTTTCATAATGAAGTGGAACACCTAAATACTTCCCTGAATCAATAGTAGAAGTAAAACCTAACTCTTGACTAATTTGAGAAGATCTTGTATGATTGACATTCTTGGAAAAATGAACTTCTTGATTTACTTTTTGCAAAACATCTCAAGACATCTCAAAATGCTTTTAACTTGATCTAAAGAAGCTTCAGAGCATAAAATGAGATCATTTGCAAAAACTAGATGAGAAATTAAGCAACCATCTCTACAAATTTTAATAGGCTTCCATTGACCTTGATCAACTTCTTCTAAGATGTAATTAGCAAATCTCTCCATGCAAATAATAAAAAGATAGGAAGATAAGGAGCCCTCCTATTTAATACTTCTAGAAGGGCTAAAGGAGCTGGTTTGGTTTCCATTCCATAGTAATTTCATACTACTAGAAGAGACATACTTCATAATCAACATTGTAAGCTTTTGAGGAAATCTTGCTTAGAGTATCTTCAAAGAAATCCCAATTAACCTTATCATATGCCTTTTCCAAATCTATCTTGATAGCTATTATTCCCTTCTTTCCTTTCTTATTCTTCATAGAATGAATTACCTCTTAAGCAATTATAATGTTATCTGAGCTATATCTCCCAGGTACAAAGCTACATTGGTTCACAAAAATTAAATGATTCAAAATTGGTTTAATCCTATTGGCTACAATTTTAATAACAATCTTGTAGACCACATTACAAAGGCTAATGGGTTTAAATTGCTTTAAGTATTTCAATTTTTCTACTTTAGGAATCATGACCCACAAGGTTTCATTAATGTCTTTTACTTTTTCAGGTTTTCAAAAATCTCTAGAGTTAGATCACAAATAGATTTTCCAACAATGTTCTATTGGCTTTGGAAAAAAACAAGTATGAAATCCATCCTGTCCCGAAGCTTTGTGAGGATTTAGTCCAAAGACTACCTTTTTAATTTCTTCTTCTGATATAAGAGAAATTAATACCTCTTTAATCTTATCCTAAAACTTTGGAAAAGACTTTCTGGTAAGTAGTCATATTCCTCCCTGATCCTCTCTTGAATATAACTTCTGAAAAAAAATCCATTGCATCATTTATTAACTTAGTTATATATGTGATCCAATCTCCATTTTTATCTCTCAAAGCCATAATTTTATTCTTCCTTCTTTTTATAATAGTAGATGCATGAAAAAACTTTGTATTTCTATCTTCACATAGTAACCAGTTGCATTTTGATTTCTGAAACTATTGAATTTCTTCCTGGATTAGGACTTTTCATATTTACCCCGTAAACTATTCTAAAGCTTTTCTAGAAAGTAATTAGGCCCTTCTTTGAATTTACGGTTAATGCTTTTCAATCTAGCCATAAGTTGTTTCTTCTTTTTGACCACAATACTAAAAATATTATGCCTCTAATCGTTGATTCTAGTCATAAAAATATTCACAACATTCCTCCAATTCGTTGAATCTTTCTAGGCATCTAAAACAACATTTGGAAAAGAATCTTTTAACAACTAAGAAGCCAAAAACCTAAAGGGACAATTTTTTCCATAAAATTTTCTGCCCCCTTAATTTTCAATAAGAGAGGTCGATGATCTAACTTAATATATGCTAAGTGATGAATACTAGCTTCAGGATAATTTAACCTTCAATCCATATTGCAAAAAACCCCAGTCAATTCTTTCTTTAGTCTCTCTTCTCTCCTATGAAAGTGTCAGACCAAAGAAACCTATATATAAAAGACCACAGGCCTCTATGCAATCAATAAATCTCCTCATGCTACTCTAGTTTAGTTGACCACCTCCTAACTTATCTCTAGGGGATAGATAAAAGTTAAAATCAGTAATTATACTCCATGGTCTTCTAATATGGCTGGCTATTCTAGTTAAATTATGCCATAGAATCTCCCTTGCAAGAGGTCTTAGACTAGTATAAATAAATGTCATCATACTTTCATAATCTTCAAGAAGAAAATAAATTTTTGTATGAATATATTGGTTATGAGTTTCTAGAATTTCCACCCTCACCTCTTGATCACTCAAAAGGAGCCAAATCCCTCCCAAATATCCAGTAGGATCCATTTTATGAATACTATCAAATTGTAATTTTTTAATAATATTATTAGCTTTTTGGCCTTTTACATGAGCTTCAAATAAGGCCAAAATTTTAACATTATAAAAATATCTTAAATCCCGAATTGAACTAGGAAAAACCTTGCACTATTTTCTATACAATTCCAAGCTAAATAGGACATAATAATATAATGAGATAGGTAATACTCATTAATTAAGGTAATAAACCTTGATACCTACCATGGCTTTAATAGCCGAATCACCATCTATCATTTGAAGTTATTTATTAGCTCTCCTCATGTGCTCTTTATACCAATTTTTATTTGGTAGTTTAGGAGGTTCCTTGTTGCCTTTAGTATTGACTTCTTTCTCTTGATTCATTTTCAAATCCCCAAATTTTCCTGTACTTAAGATGATTTGAGGAAGAGTTTGAATTATTAAAGAATTTTATCTAGCATTGACTTTCTTCAAAGGAGATAGCACTAGATGAGCCTTAGCCTTTACCATATTACTTTATTTCTTCAACACCCCAGTATTTTCTGTCATTCCTTAAGTTTGATTCTCCCTTCCTTTCTTATTATTATTCCTTCCCTTAGAAGCTTTCTTCATATTTGGGCTTTTTTTATTATGAACTAATTTCTCTTCTTGTTTCTTCTTATACAAGTTACTAGCTTCTCCTATCTTTTCTCCCTGCTTATCAAGAATTATCAAAGAAACTTCAGCATTTGGGATAATTTCCATATCATTCACCTCTTACTTACTAGCCAACACATTAAAGCATGAATTCTAGATACCCTCTATATTTCTTTTTTCTCCTAAGATAGTTGTATCTATTCCGAATATCTTATTCTTTACTAAGTCATTATTCTTCCTCCCTCTCAATTTGTTATTTTTTCTCTTATTTTTTTGAACAATCATTTAGGTTCTAAAAGCTTCCTTTCCCACTTTAACTTTATTCATCTTGGGCTCCTCTAAGACTCTTAGTGACAAGCAAACCTCCTTTTAGTGATTGTACTTACCACATCTAAAACATATAGATTGTAGCCCTTCATAGTCTACTCTATAGACTCCTCCTTTGAGTTTGAACTTAGATAAAAATTACTTTCGTAAGCTAATTTCTATACAAATATGAGCAAATTTAGCTCTTTCTACCATAAAATCCTCTTCAAGTTTACTTTTCTTTAATGTGTTATTATCAACTTTCAATGTCTTCCTAAAGTGATTTCCAGCCTCCAAAGAAAATGCTAATTATAAGACTCAATTGGAAGACCAAGAACTCTTATCCAAATCGCTATCTTTCTGAAATCATCATCAAATAGATTAAAGTCTGGTCTCCACTTTGTACTATCAGGTAATGATTAGATGCCATCCATGGGCCTCCATGAAGAACAAAATTGTAATCCTATATATTAGCAAATCTCACTAGGAAATAATCATTTTCCATGTCCATGAATTCAAAATATCTAAACAAGCCCCACAACTTCTGTAATCTTTACTTTAGAAATTTTAGCCCTAAATGTTTGCCTAATAACTTTACAATGAGAGCTCTTCTCTACGGTTTGCCTAATTCCAGCCTTTCCTCTCTTGAAATCCTTACATTAGGATAATAAACATCTTCTTCCATAGTTTCATCAGCCTTCAGATCCTCTTCCAACTCTTCTAACTCATCCATTTCTTCCCTTTTGTCTATGGGTTCATCTTCTGTCTGCATTCCTCCATTACTTCCTAGTAGGGTATCCTTATATGACATAGTAGTTCGAGTAAATGTTTCACCCCTATTCTTATTAGACATTTCCTAAAACACCTGGACACCATTGTGATTAACCTTAATCTCATGCTATTAAGGATCATTCCTATCTTCCACAGAATCATCCATATGACTTTCTTCCATTTCTGCCTTTTTAGCCTTTTTTCAACTCTTTACTAACAAATCTTCTTCTTCACTTGAAATCTGGTTCATCTCTCTCGATTCATCCATCATTCCACCTAAAAAATGGATCAAAAAGGAGCTTTGATAGGAAAACTACTCAGGAGCAATAAGGATACTAAGCTCCATTCGAATCTCTTGTGTGATCGATGACTAGTTTGATGATTGGCGACGAGGGTTTGTCTGAGAGCTTCCAAATCCTTCGCTACAAATCATTTTATTTTAAAAAAGAATGATTTGGCTACAGTCCTGGGCCGCAACCCCTTATTTTCTCTCGCTAAATGTCCCATTTATCCCAAGAGTTTAGATGCTTTAGAGAATTTTCCTTTCCTCTATAGTTTAGTCCAATCTCTTTTTTATTATTTTCTACTTTCTAATCTTTCTCTAATTTTCTTATCTCTATATTATATATTAATTATGATATTTTTTATCATATATTATGGTAAATATTATTCTTATAATTCATTACATATTAATTTATTTATTTTAATGAAAAGTAAATTTATCATTTCTTCTCCACTTAAAAAATAATTTATTTATCTTTTCAATATTAAATCAATTTTTAATAAAAAAAATTGAATTTAAATTTGGGTCTTTAGCATCCTTTTATATTGAAATAATTTTATTTTAAATCTTAAATTGATGAATTATCTTAAAAAATGTGTTCAAAGTCAATATTTGAATTCAAAATTAATTATTGATATTGAAAAAGAAACTATCTAATAAAATTATGAAAGTTATTTTTAAATTCAAATTCAAAATTAATTACTAGCTTATATTAATAGAGTGATGATTTATTTCCTTTCTTATATTTGTCCTTGTATTACATTTAATAAAATTTATTTTTTATTGCTTAATTGTTTTAAAATTTTTTTTATTATTTTCTTCTTTTTTCTCTTCACCTTTTCTTGTATTTTTCTTGAAATATCATCTCATATTTTTTTATTTTTTTAACAAAATTTATCCAGAAATCTTTAATTTATCTTTCTCTTCTTTTCTTCCAATTTTACTTCAAGATTTCTTACCATTTTACTATAGAACATTAAATGGATTTTTTTAGTCTCATATTATGATCTCTAGAATTATGAGCAAGTAAACATTTGATTTTAAGATTTCTTCTAAAGTATTAATTCATATTTTTTCTTTTCTCTTCTTTCATAGAATTTTTTTCTGATATTCTTAATTTATTTTTCTCTTCTTCTCTTTTAGTTTTACTTCAAGATTTCTTATTAGGCTTTGTTATAGAAGTTTAAATGAATTTTTTTAGTTTTATATCTTTGTTTCTAGAATTATGCGCAAAGGAGTGTTTGGTTTCAATTTTTTTTAATATTTTTATTTTTCATAGTTGATAGTTAATTTTTCTCTTTTAGAAAAATTCATTTTTTTAACTTTACAATATTTGAAGTTAATTTTTTTAATACCTCTCTCACCCTATTTTTTTCTTTGTCAACAAATCTGTATGTTTTTATTTGAGAGATTGCTACACAATCATTGATGATAGAAGTTGGAAAGTTTTGCTACAATGGAACATTTTAAGGTATGTAAAATCAATTCTTTAATATTAATTAATTTGTACGTAAAATCAATTCTTATGTAAATTTAGTATGATTTTTAAAAAAATCTAATCCTTTTTTTCCTTTTAAGTTGTCCTTCTATCTAAAACATCTTCTTTTAAAAAGTAATTATATTATATGAAATATTTACTTGACTATATTGGATTTACAATTGAAATGCATGATTTTTGTAAATTTACTCATTTAAAAAATTTTAATTTCTACATATTTGTAGAGATATTTAGTGATGATCTTTTGTTGATAGTAAATAAATCATATATTTTCTCTTTATCTATTAATATTTTAATTTTTTTTTACTAAAAATACATTTTATTTAGCAAGAATTTAAGAGATTAAATGTTAGAATAATGCTGCACAAATTGTAAGTATTTTATTCAAATATATATTAAAGTCATAGGTTAATATTTTGAGCAATTTTAGATAACTAAAGCTAATTAGTATTTTTTATTTTAGGATGATTAGAAGATCTTAAAATGGTTGATAAAAATTAAAGGATCCATTTGGCATAAATAATTATTACAATTTTTATTATTTGGATTTGTAATTAAAGTTGCATTTAGGTTAAAATGGTTGATAAAATTTTTTTTTACTAAAAATACATTTTATTTAGCAAGAATTTAAGAGATTAAATGTTAGAATAATGCTGCACAAATTGTAAGTATTTTATTCAAATATATATTAAAGTCATAGGTTAATATTTTGAGCAATTTTAGATAACTAAAGCTAATTAGTATTTTTTATTTTAGGATGATTAGAAGATCTTAAAATGGTTGATAAAAATTAAAGGATCCATTTGGCATAAATAATTATTACAATTTTTATTATTTGGATTTGTAATTAAAGTTGCATTTAGGTTATTTGTCATTCAGTTTCTCATAAACTATATTGTTATTTTATTATTTTTTCCTCACAAAAGAGCATTATAGGAAATTTAATAATTAAGATGCATAGAAGTGCATATATATATATATATATATATATATATATATATATATATATATATATATATATATATATATATATATATATATATATATATATATATATATATATATATATATAATTAGTTTAATCATTTTTGAATTTGCTGATGTTATTTTAAGAACTATAATTTTTAATGGTATTTAGTGATTATACTTGATTCTGATATAGATAGACAAATGTATATTTCTTAAATGTTACATCACAATATAACCTATACAACTAAATAATAATAATTTATACAAAATTATATTATAATAATTGTTGCATAAAAATTATATCTTCTTAAACACTAAATTATGATTTATTAATCATATTGTATTCTTTTTATCTTTTCAATATATCTTCTTGCATTAGAGGATTAAAAAATAATATTAAATTATAAAAAGTAAAATATCTAATTATTCTATTTAAAGTAATAACAAAAAGTTAGAAACATCAATTTATATTTATTATCAAAAATTTTATAATATTTTATAATTAAAGTATAACATACAAATATTTAGATAAAATTTTAGACCTATTATGTTAATTAATTATTCAATATATACGTTTAATTATTTTATTATTAATAGTAAATCAAGAATAAGCTAAAAAGTAAAATGTATAACCACAACTATCAATAAAAAAAATCAAAAGTTGAAAATTTGATAAATAATAAAACATTGAAAAAGTAATTTTTTTAATTTGTAATTATTTCATTCCTTAATTTTTTTATTAACAATTATGCTCATAGTTTTTAAATTATATCTTATACCTTAAAAGATTTAAATTCATGCATCAGGAAATAGTTAAAAAAAAACTCCACTTATGTTTTGTCTTTTAATTATGAAATTAATTATATATTCTATATGTTAAAAAAATAAAAAATAAATAAATATCAATAATGAACTAATCCCTTTATCAAATGATAAATATTATCATTAAATTTTTTATTATTAATCTAGAAAAAGGTGGGATATGAATTTTTTTCCTTTTTTGGTTTTTTTAATCGTTTTAAGAGAGATATGCAATTATCTATATGAAAATAATAGAGAAGTATCAGTATAGTATACATAAAGTATTGTTATAAATACACAACATAAAGGCTTATTAAATAATAATACAAGCAATGTCATTGTATGTCCTATTTTATAAGTTGCTGCTAAAAGCAACTATTTTTAGCCATCCATAATACTTTATTATATTTTTTAATGTTAATTAATTGATAATTATATTATTATAATCATGTCCCTTTTAAATAATTAACATATATTTATAATATTATATAGCATTAAATTAATTTTTTTTGTGCAGCACATAGGTAACTTCTTAGTATATTTTGAATTAAGAAATTATACTTTTTTTAGCTCTAATTATCCTTCATATATTATGGATAAAAAATTATAAAAATAAATGAATCATTTACTTAAATGGAGGATGAATGCAAATTTTAATATTTTTTATATTATTAAACTTTATTTCTAAAACTTTAAAAATTTTGTGAGTTTTAAAATTTGATATGAAAACTCAAAATCAAGTTATTTCTCTATTTGTTTTAATAGAAAATATTTCTCATAAAATATAGTCATAAAATATTAAGATGAAAAAATTATTTTATTTATTTAATGTTAAATATGAAGAATTTGTAAAAAGTAACTTTTTCTATTTCAAAAAAAAAATACTTTTCTTCATTACCATACCCTTAGATATCAATTTTTGAAATAATCAATACAAGAAGTATATCATTCTTTTATTAATATATATACACAAATGATATATTTTAGAAAAAATACTTCCTAACAAAACAAACAAAACCTAAATTATGTAAATCTACAAATTATTTATATCTTATGTTTCATATTGAATTATCAATGATGAAAAATCCATTCTGTTTTATAAAAATTATAGAGATTATAAAAATTTACACGCAAATGCATATCAAAGTAAATTGAATAATATTTTTACGAGTATCACGTACTCAACTTAATGGACCAATTAAACCTACCCCTAAAAATCAAAATTCTATTTAGCATGTATTTCATACATGTACTCATATTAAGTATCGAAATGTTCTGCGAATTAAGTAATCTTAGTTTGTTATTACAAGTGAAGAAAGGGACTAATAGCTATAATAAAAGTAGAAATAAAATTTGCGATTTTTATCTTATTGATACAATGTGACGCTTGAATTCTTTGTGAAGTCATGGGAAAAGATCTTATATAAATATAATTTATTACTCTTAAAGTGTTTGTTAAATGATTGCAAATATTAATAGTTATAAGTTTTTGATTGGACTAATCAAAATTAAGTGTGATAATTGACAATTTTTTTAATAACAAGATATTACCAAAATCAATAATTGATTGTCACTAAAATAATAAAAGTAATGCCAAGAGCTTTTAATATAAGTGATATTCCATATTTGTACCTTTTGCCACTTTCAAAGTTCAATACTTAATTCTTATGTATACATGTCTAATGATTTAAACATTTCTATAATTACAAAGAAAGCAATATTATATTCATGAATTAAATAAATTAATTGTAAGTTGTAAATTAATTATATTCATAAATTTGTATCATAAATTAATTATGAGAATATATTTCATCCATTTTACGCATTAACTCTATTCATTTCATACATGGGTTACTTTTCAATTTTGCTATTCTTTTTGTCCTCATGCAAATAGTCATCACCGCTTTCTTAATTCACTGCTCTTCAGTTCTTACTCCTTAGCATCTCACCCTTGCTAGCTCCTTCTTGTTAAACCTCCTTTCACCCAATGGTTAGTTTGGCTCCAAACAAAACAGGGAGGGGGGGGGGTTGCCCTGAAAGATGGGGAGGGTGTTGTAGTTTCTCCCTTTGATTTAGTGTGTTTGGCTTCCTTTTATTAATTTTTTTCCTTTTCCAGCTTGTTTGGGCTGCAAAGTGCCCAACCTCATTCGATTGCAGAAAGTTAGGTCGGATTGAGTTTCCTTTCGCCACCACAGAAAGCCTAGATTATGGAGATATAGATTGGCATGACTGTTTAAGAGGCATTATTCAAATAACAAGAATATAAAGAATATAAATAATTTTGACAAATGGATAATGATAGACAAAATAAACTAAGAGCACAAAATTGAAAATTTCTAACCACATTTCCACTTGATTTGCTTTTGCTGCTATTGTTACGAACAACCAATTGATCGTTTGATTGCCTAGCATGATTTTCAAAGGATGAGCTATGGTTGGTTCACAGAAGTTTGAACTTCCTTGTCAATTTTTCTAAGATTTTGACAAATTTTAAGGTTGGTTCACAGAGGTTCTATGTCAAAAATCAAGTGAAAAACTTAAAAGATCTTGTGGCATGTTAGTATCATATGCTTCTGGGGTCATTTAAGACATGCCTGCCCATTGATAAAGAATATAAGGACTCTCATTTCAATTGGATGGGTTCATGCTTCATTAGCTATAGTCCAATCTTGAACTAAATTGTGAACGTGGTGAAAGAGTGCTCTTTGCTATTGTATTCTTGTGAAGATAAATAAGAGGAACCAACTAAGAATGACTTCCATATACTCTAATTCTGTTACAGTTCTAAGCAGGGTAATGAATTTCTCATAATTTTCAATCACTATGTACTTGGTGTGCAAATATAAGAACAATTTATGTGAAAAGCTTGTACCCCCGTTAATAAGTTTTGTAGGTGATGATTATATAAAGACCTTTTCTTTTTGTTTACTTTTGTGATAAAATAATATTATTTTCTTTTGTGATAAAATAATCTTATTTTCTTTTGTGTGACAGTATAAATGTCTTGTATATTGATTTATTGTATAATGTGTACTTTTGTTACTTCTGTTACTATTTATTGTATAATGTGTACTTTTGTTACTATATTGCCAGTGGATAAATAGAAACTTGGATTCTTAACATTAACAAGTAAATTCTCATAATGCATTCCTCATCCTAACAGAGAAAATATATACAATGGAGCTTACGTTACAGAGAGAGACGATCTCCTAATCATCTCATCGAATAAAAACATGGGTTCCAAATTAATATAAATTGATAATTTTGCAATATTAGTATTCTGTAGTCACAAAGCTGAAATCAATACATCATCACTTCTTTCCAAACCTAAACCCAACAAAAAGCAGTAAAATTTGATCCAAAATAAAATTCAAACCTCAGACAATGGTGCTCAAGCCTTCATCTTTCGATTAAATTGACAATCATAAATTTTATTGAACATTTCCCCCAATTTGCCTCCTTTGCATGAGACAATCAACCGAGTTACGACTTAACAACAACCAAATTCGTCACACTCAAAAATCACCGAATCCATCTTAATCGTCTGGGGAATTGCGAAGACGATGGGGGTGAATGACGGGCATGGGGCTTCTTTGCAACTTCTATAAGAACTTCTTTGCAATAGTAGAAGGTGTGATGGCAACTCCTTTTGCTTTTAGACCGCGGAACCCGTTTCCGAAAGATCAAAGGCTGATATTACAACTTACGTGATTTGCATTCTAGGATTTTGCCACTTCATGTGTTGTGTAAGATACAACAAGATTCTCTATTTGTACCATAGAATCAACCTTTATTAATGGGCTCCCAGGGGCAACGGACGAAAAACATGTGGGATATGTCCGGACTTCTCCCCACTTCTCTCCAAAACGGGAGAGAAGACTGAAGCTGTACAGTAATGAACCCCACTTCAATTGTTTATCCCAAATTTCTTTCTCTTCCTATTTCTATCATCCGTTCCAAACGGGTTAAATTCTGTACGGTCCCCTCCACTTCTTTCTTCTCATTTCTTTCGCCCGTACTTCCTCCGTTCCAAACGCAAGCTTAATCTAATCTCTCCATCTTCTGGGCCTCTTGTTCTCCTCTGCTTCACTGTTTCGCTCACCTTGTACTTCCTAATTTCTACATTTTCAAAGCTAAATGGAATGTCCAAGAAGATGAGCAACGCAAATGCAAAGCTTGCGAGAGAACGAACGGATTTTATGGCAGATTAAGTCAGAGGTGAGATTTTTCTGAAAATTTTCTATTGATCTGTGGCATTTTGTGGGAAAAGACGGAGAAAACGTCCCGCATGGGCCGCAACAAATCTGAATTTGATGCAATCACAATGGGCCTTTACGCCTGCGTTTCCTAATCTCAACGTAATTGCACTCTGATGTAGATGCGTAAGCATCCACAACTGCAAAATTGCGGCGCATCGGTTGATGCCGGCAGCCTTTTGAATCATTCAGAGCCTAAAAATTATGAATCTCGAAACTCAATCTGACATAGAAATGTACATGATCGTCGGACCGTAAAAATGGAAGATTTGAATTCTTTATTTTTAATTCGATAATCTGTTGTACTTTTTTTTTAAAGTCTGACTAATAATTGGATTAAATTCAAATTAAGATAAGAAAATTTGGTAGGCTTAATTCAATTCGATCTGATTATGTTAATTTATATTTTATAATATAATTATATATTAAAAATAATTATTTTTAATATAAAAAAGATTAATTTAATATAATTAAATATTTTATATATTTAAATATCATATTATTTCTTTAATTTTATAATTTTTATAAATAAAAATTATTTTTTACTTAAAAAAATAAAAAAAATTATTCAGATAATCGAATCGATTCGGCGAGCCATTCATTTATATAATTGGACTGAATCATAAGTTTTATATAGTTTATCCCGATTGGTCCGGTCTGAAATCCGCTCGACCCGACTCATGTACAACTCTAATCTAACTTATCGGAAAAAATTTACTACCATGTAAATTTAATGAAATCAAGGTTAGATAATTATATTTAATCAAGCAATTATAAAATTATAAATTTATTAAAAAAATATAAAAATGATATATAAGTTATTTTTTTTTCTTTTACTTGCGAGTATTCTTATACTTTTTTTATTGAATATGAAAGTAATCTCTTTTTGAAAATAATAAATAATAAATGATAGTTTGTTTGTTTTTTATTTTTAAAAATTATTTTTTATTTTTTAATTTTTATAAATAGAAGAATCTGTTTAACAATCTATTTTTATAATTTATTTTTAAAAACTATTCCTTAATAAAAATAACTTTTAATTATTTTTTAAACTCATTTTCTTATTTTGAATATCAATTTATAATTAAATGAAATATTTTCTTAATTACAACATCAATCATCTTGTATTCTTTATTTTCTTTTAATTTAAAAATAATTTTAAAAATATAAAAATAAAAATATATCCAAATGTACCCTAAATTTAAAACTTTTTATTGAAATTTAAAAATTATATGTAAAATATACAAGATTTTCTTAGATTTGATTTAATTGAAATTATATAGGCCTAAATGTTGGGAACATCCATATATTTTGTTCTAATTAATATAATTATAAAAAATTATTAAATAGTGAAATCTTAAATTTGTCAAGAAAAATTAGCTATATATTATATTGATTAATAATAAATTGTATAAATATAATAAAAGTGCTTCCAAGATGACTGGGTACATATATATCATTTATAATTATTTTTATAACTATACATATGATTTAGTTTAAATTATATTAGTCCTGTTTACTTTAGAAAGTTTGTGATCAAAGTAGTTCAAATTGTATCATGTTTGTAATTATAAATATAATAACAAATAGTTTATTAAAATGAGAAGCATGACTTATTTTGTGCTAACTACGCTGATGACTAGGCCCCATATTTTGGTTTATTTGATTTAAAGATAGTAATTTTTGATATGACATGAATATAATACAAGTTATGTGGATTCAGATTAAGCATAATGGGATTTGAGTCATAAATAAGTCAACCTATTTAGCCAAATAAATTTTATATTGAGTTCGGTCAATTTGTATAATTTGTTTTAATCTGTTTAAGTTATATAAATTATTAATTAAGTCAACCCAATTTATGTGACCTATGTAACATGCAATAATAAATTATATAATATATAAGGTTATTAATTATTAATTTATATAGAATAAAATCTTTAAAAATTTAAATTAAACTTGTTTAAAGGAATACATCTTAAAAAGTTTAGTTTTCAAGTAAATCTTTAAAAATAAAAAATATGAAGGTGAAAAATGAAGAAAATTAAAAGTTTAAGATTAAAAATATTAATAAACTAAAATGAAAAGTCTTAATTTCTAGAAGATTAAAACAAATAGCCTAAATTAAAGTGTTTAAACTTAAATGCAAAGAAGAAAATAGAATAAAAATAATAGAGAAAAAGAGAAAAAAATCTTAAATCCTAATATAGCAACTCGTCTCTTACATCTCTTAGCAACAACAATAAAGCAACAATAATGATGCAATAATATTAGTAATGCAACTCTTTTTCTACTCTGGTGAATTCCTTTTTTTTAATTGAGTAATAATTTTTTATTAAAATTTGATTATATGTATAAAATGTGTTTTCAAACTTTATCATATGAAGAATTTTAAATAAACTAATAAGGGAGACAAATGAGAGAAAAATTAAAAAAAATCACTAAATATTAAATAAAAATTAACTTTCAACAATTTTGTAAAATTAATTCTTGCTCAAATAAGATGAAAGATAACTTTTTAATATCTAAAGTTTATTAAATAAATAAAAATAGAAAACTAACATAAACAAATTGATAAATGGGTTTAGGTTAAACGAGTTATGTTGCAATTTATGTAAGCATTTTATAAATATTTCGAGTTAACAAATTATATCTTGTCAACTTGTAAATAACGAGGTTGTATTGTGTCAACCTGTATAATTAAACATGTCATATTCAAGTTCAACATAAATGAATTAAAATTATACCTTAATTTGATATAAAATCGATCCAACCCGAATTGTCATATCTAGTTTGGTTCTATAACTTGTTTTCCTCTATTTTACATGTCTGTGGAGTTGAATGGCAAAATTATTTGACCTATTGAAAGTCACTCATTTCGGTTTGGTATGGAAATTGCCAGGTAACTAGACAGTTGAAAAAAAGTTCCACTGTAGTGAGGAAATTAGGTAAAGACAGAAAAGATAATCGAGGAAGAGAAAAAAAAGAAAACAAAATATAAGAAACAACTAATAAACCATAGATTCCCTCCACTGTTTAATTGACTAGGAAAACACAGAATGATTCATTATGTACTGGCAAACAGAAGAGTTACTGCTTGTTTTGCATAGCAACAAGCACCATCAATAATTAATTATAGGTTCAAAAATTCATTTTATTATTTTAGGAATATTTGATTGCACTTTTAAAATATTTTAACAACCAATTATATATATGAAATAAGATTTTCCAGTAATGTTTAACTGCACTTCTATTATTGTGATTCATGTTTCGAGTACTCATGGAAAGACACTTAATTAAATAATATGATTAAGTGGAAAATGGTCATTAATTTTGAGATTTTATAAAATTTAAGATTTTAAATTAAAATTTTTAAATTGACGTAGTCAAATTAGAGTAGTGTGAAGTTGGAGGTTTTTTTTTCTTTTTTTTCCGTATAAACTGATGATGCTAGAAATAAAATGCAGGGGAAGACTGGGGAGTTAGGAAGATTCAGAGTCTCTTTTATTTGTCATATGTGATTATTGTAGATAAGAACACTTTGATGTGAAGCTATCTAAATGACGATATTCGATTGCGGAACGGTAGGGCTGATTAAGTTTCCTCTCACTACCACAGAACGCCCAGATTGTGGAGAATTGTTCGTTCTAAATATTAATGTAATCCTAATGTACTCAGACGTAATAGACGCCTACTATTTGGCAAATATACGCTTAGGATTTTGGAGTATATATAGCCTTCCTTTCCAGGCTGATGACATCCTACGCTGCGGTCCACTTTCATACTCTTGTTGTGCCATTTTCTAACCCGATTCTCACTGCTACTCTACTTGGATGAAATGCTCTGGACTCATTCCATAAAGTCCTCGGAAGTCGATTTCCAAGTCAACTAGCGTGAACATCAAGGATTTTATATTAATCGGGAAGAGGATATTGAACAATTAAGAAACATTCCTGTTAATTTCATTCCCAAAATAAGTTCTTGTAAGCGTCCATTTGTTTCTTTCCAGTAAAAAGTGCAGAAATTAGGATGTCAGTTTGACGGAAAAGAAATTCATTGCATTAGAGGTATTTTCTGCAAATTAAAAATTAATTATTTTCCAAACTAACACTTCGTTTGTTTTGCCATAAATCATCTTTGGAAGTAATATAGTTATATAATATTAAAATGGTAAAAGAATTATATTTATTCAATATTAAATATGAAAGGTTTCATGGAAGACAATTACACTTTCCTCCATTAGCTTTAGACATTAATTTTGAAAGGTATTTTCTTTGCTTGACGGCGGAAAAATTCTTTGCTTCAAAAGTATTTTCTGCAAATTAAAAATTAATTCTTTTTGAAACTAACACCATTTATTTTGTCATATATAATCTTTAGTAAGAATACAATTATTAAATATTAAAATGATAAGAAATGTTATATTTAGTCAATATTAAATATAAAAAATTTTATGGAAGATAATTTTAGTTTTCTCCACTATCTTTATATATTAATTTTTTAATCATAAAATATATAGGTAATATATTATTATTTTTATTTTATTTTTATATAAGTAAATAAGATTTTTTATTACAAAATCTTCCACAAAAAAGTATGGAGTCCAATTCACTTCGATTTTTTTTTGCTGACACTCGTAGTCACAACAGTTAGACATTCTCTGCCTTAATAATATTCTTCCCAAATTATGAACCATATCAATGTTAAATATTTCTTATTTTTTACTCATCCAACAATTGTATGAACAACAACACGCTGCGAATTGGTTTGCCCGAAGTTAATGTTTTGAAAATCTTGTATCACGCATTGCTTTCACTTTTATTCCTTTAATTCATTCCATTTTAACTTGAATAAATTCTCAGTACTTGCTGGAGTTACAATGGGGATGGTCCTAGCGTGGTGCTTTAGAAAAAGATATCCTTTGATGCATTTATTTTCCCCTGTGGGAAGGAAAAATCCTAGAAATCAAATAATTGAGAACTTTTTGAATAAACATGGGCACCTTCCAACTCAAAGATACACTTATTTTGAGATAAAAGAAATGACCAACTCATTCAACAACAAATTGGGACAAGGAGGATACGGAGTGTGTGCAAAGGGAGGTTACAAGACAAACGTCAAGTTGCCGTGAAGTTTTTGAATGAATCAGGGGGTGATGCTGAGGAGTTCAAAAATGAAGTGGCAAGTATTAGCAAAACTTTTCATGCCAATATTGTTAGACTTTTGGGTTTTTGCTTTCAAGGATCCAAATGGGGTCTTATTTATGAGTATATGTCCACTTAAGAAGTTCATATATAAAGAGAATGTTGAGATGACCAATCATTAACTAGATTGTGAAACCTTGTATAACATTGCACTTGGCATTGCTCGAGGATTGGAGTATTTACATAGAGATTGCAATACTAAGATTTTGCATTTGGACATAAAACCCCATAATATATTACTTGATAGGGATTTCTCCCTAAAGATATTAGATTTTGGATTGATTAAAATATGCCAAATACAAGATAGTTTTATATCAATATTTGGTGCAAGGGGAACTGCAGGGTATATTGCTCCTGAAGTGTTTTCAAAGAACTTTGATGGAGTGTCTCATAAATTTGATGTTTATAGCTATGGAATAATGGTCTTAGAAATGATTAAAGAATGAAAGAATATAAATGTAAAAGTCAATTATTCTAGTGAAATATTGTTAGTGTATATGCCCTAAAACCAATCATATCGGTGATTGTAATTTTGAATCATGTTATTTTAATGACAATTCTAATTATTATATTTATATATATTGTCTGCGTAATATATTCAATTATAATAATAACCTTAGAATAATTATATTCTTAAATGTCCCTAGTCATATATCATTGTGGATTAGGTTGCTTTGATATGTTAAGACTAGCATGTGTGAAGACTTATATGGGATATTAAGTTTACACATGAGTACAAGTTAGAGAACTTGTATACTGGACCGACCCATATTAAGAACACTACATGGATCGTTATATGAGTGTCATAAGTGGTTCTTAGTGATCATTATTAATATGGTCCTTTGACCTGAGATCACCAAGGTTCCTACATGTGAGTTTCATATTTTGATACTATTCCATGTCACTAATGGTTAAGTGAATGCAAGGGTAGATATTGGATATGTCACATATCATGCGGAGGGATTTGTGTGATCAAGATGGGATTTGTCCCTCCTATATAACAGGAGCAACATCTATGGGCCCCTTGATTAAGTAAAGCTGAGAAAATGCATGGCCATGCTCAGATGAATTGACATGAGATGTTAATTACATTTGTTTCAGTTAGCTTACTTAGGAATCAAGAAACCTTAAGGTTGGGCTATACGGGAATAACACGGTTCATGTCTCGTGCTCAATCTAGATGTATAGGACAAAAGGACACAAGTGATGATCACGTGTAAAGGTTTAGTCAAATCACCGACTTTCTCATTACTTGGGTAACAATGATGTGTTGCTAGACACCAATCATTATTTATGATCATTAATATGATTAATGGTCATTGCCAACGTAATGAGAGCCTATAAGGTCGCACACTTAGAGCCAAGTGAATTTGGAATTAATGGACCAAATTGTTTGGGCTTAATATTTGGGAATTCATGTTATAATTATAAGGCCCAATAATAAGCTTATAATTGTACATGGAATAAAGCCCAAATAGTTTAGGTTTTTCTATGCAACTATTTAAATAGGCTTGTTGGGTAATAATAGATTTACTATCATTATTCACGCACCCCAAAAAGGCATAGAAAACCCTAGCACCTCTCCTTGACCAAAAATCCCTAAAGAGGCGTAGCTAGCACTACGAGGTGTAAGGAGACCAATTCCAACCGGTGTGTGTAGTGGACATTCATCTGTGATTCACGGGTTCGTGTGGATACCACAGAGGTGCAGCCACATAAACCCTGTACTGGTAATCTGATCTTCGAGTTTCTATTCCGGTTCGTAATTTGGAGAGCAGATCGGATTTGCTGTGCAGCAGACAGAAGATTTTGGTCGAAAGGTATAAATCCTAATCCTTAATCTATGGCGTTCTAAATTCGCATGGATCCTTGGTGGAAATTGTGCAAAATTTTATTCCGCTGTGCATGTATGATGCGCGATTTCCAGCAAATATATTTTCCTCAATGGATTTATAAGCGTGTTGAATTGAATTAAGAACTTGAATTGTGATGTATTAAAAATGTGATAGACAAAGAAAATGTAAGAAAGATGATAGTTGTAGGTTAATGGTGCATATAGACTAACCTTAAAAATCAGCCAACAATGAGTAAAGTGATAGAGATGTTGGAAGGAAGTATTGACTCCTTGAAGGTACCACCAAAACCTTTTCTTACTTCCCTTTCAACATCTCCATCTCATCACTAAATTTAAATAGGTTAATTTGTAAATCTAGTACTAGTGTAGAATTTGTAATGAGCTTTTGTAGTAAAAAATTCAATCTTGGTTTCCTGCAATTAATGTATTGTGTAGTATCTTATACTAGTTTGTATCTTCATTTGATTATCTAAATTTTAATTTGAAACTTGAATTTAAAAGTTGTATTTTTTTATTTTATCATTGTGATTAAGATTCTCAAGCATTTTCAAACTTTGCCAACATGACTTAAGAATTTTGTAATACTACATCTATTATGAAGATTTTTTTTTGTTTTTGTCAAATATTAATCAACAACCAACTTAACATTAACTTAGTTAAGATTAAACCAAATGTGCAAATAAATTTGAAGTAGATTCCAGGAAATATACAAGCTAAAACTTAGAAAAAGATATGGAATTTTACTTTAAGATGACAATTTTTTAAGCAAGTTGACAAGTAAAACACTAGAAGGATAATTTTAAGTAATTAGTAGTTACAATTATGAAAGTATATAAAAGAAGGAAAACATGTCCTATAATTTTTTCAAAGTCTTTATCTCAACTTGGCTTCAATTTTCCTATAGTTAGAAGGAAGGATGTGCACAATCAAATTAAATAAATTTTGTGCCAAGTTTTTTAACCAACCAACACAATCAAGTTTGAAATTTGAAGACCCACCACAAACCATTTTAAAATGTATAATTGATTTTGACCAATTTGAATAGGTATGATTAGTTTCAAGCGAGCTAATTTGGTTTGGAATTTAATTGTTCACAAGGTTTGGATTTCTACATCATATTAGACTATGTCATGTTTGTATTTAGGATATGAGAATTAAGGGAGAGTGAAATTATTGCTTTCTAGGCTTGCAATGAGATAGTGTTTGTATAATCAAAACATTTATGATTTTTTTATGAAACTATTAAGTCTCTAACTTAAGAATCTAAAATTGAAAGAGAATATAAAAAATATTTTTGATAATGTAAAAATTTATATCACCATTTACAACAAAAGATGATAGTAAAAACTTTTTACTTGAAATTAAAGCAATTGAAGTCATATTAAAAAGGAATAATCACTTTAAAGCTTTAAAACTTTAATTATCCACACTTGAAACTTGAGAACAAAAAATATGGACAGAAAAAAAGTCTTAAAGAGTCTATCTAAGATTGATGTTTGCTTTAGTAATTATTATTGAAAGGTAAATAATAGATTTTGTATCTAGGATGCATTAAGCTTAGAGTAAAAAATATTATTGGGCTTTAAAGTATTGCTAGAGGTCAAACGCTAGTTCTAGAAATACATTTAGTCAATTGATATTGGGTAAATCCAATCACATATTTTTTTTATCTGAATAACCAAGTTAAAATTGATTTTTTTATATTTTTAACTATTTTAAAATGTCACACTTATTTAATCAATTTAATTTGTTCAACATACAATCAATTCAATCGAGTAGTATTAACTTGATTCAATTTGCACAACCTTAAGAGACAAAAAGGTATAAATATGAGTTTCCAATTATTGCAGAAAATGCTTGTTATTGACTTAAATTGTCGTATCTTCCTCTATGTGGATGAAATATTGGTTTTAGCTTTAGGCAAGTCTTTTCCTTGTCAATTGTTGATCTTAGTTACATTCTTTTTCATTTTTCAAAGTTAACCGTGTACTAAACACAAGAAAAAAGAAGATAAGAACAAATTTAGCCAAGACAAAATGAAGACCTATGAGTTAAAGTTTGTAGTATGTCCCCATAACACACCACCTTGTTTTAAAAAATTAGGTTTAACTATAATTAGATTCTTTTATTATTCAAATTGGTTATGATCCTTTTTAAATATAATTTTATATTTTTTTCACTTTCATATATAAATTAAATTTTGGTTTATATTAATAATTTTAATTAAATTAAAAATTAAAAATCTTAATTAAGACATAACCTTAATCAAGTTCTAAACTTAAGCTTCAAAAATGGAGAAAATTACTAAGGACTTAACCTAATATTAAAGTTTACAAGTTTTAACTTCATGTTAGAAGTATTTTTACAAGCACAATATTATGTTGAAATTGTATCAAAATATTTTATTAATAGTTTAAGATCACGATATGTGTATTAATTACTATATTTAAATAAAATAAAATATATTGGTAATTATCATAATTATTAAATTATATTTTTTAATAATAATTAAATAAAATAATTACACATATGTTGTGTTATGCTTAAAGAACCATACAACAAGCACTTAAAAGACTTTAGGTAAATTTTACCCACAAAATTTTAATTTGATTTTTAATTGAATTATATTTTAAGTTTGTGTATTTATTAAAAATTTAGATTTTGTACTAAAATGATTAATTTTCTAATTAATTGAACTCAAATTTATCATAGAACTCATTTACAATTCAATAAGATTTTTTTATCATTATGGAACTTGTCATATCCTAACCTCAGACACGTGACTAGAGTAAGAGGTCACCTATGAATGACTTCCCACTGCCACACATTCTAATAATGCAAACTTTAATTTAATAGAAATTTTTTTATTTTTATAAAAATAAGGATTCATTCCTATTTTTAAAATAAATAGGTAAAGTTTCTTTTATTTTTGGATACTTTAAAAAAACTACATGTTTTAAAATATGAAATATGTGACTTAAGAGGCAAAATATTAAAGACTATGCATAAAAAAAATAAAATTTACACCATAACCACATGGACATGAACAATCTGAAGGTCAATTCTAATTGTTACATTCTCTCACCCTAATATCTTTGATATCCGAAAAAGCAACAAAATTTGCTAATTTAGCCTTACCCTGAAAATATTAGAAATAAAAGAGTGATTTATTAGAACTCAATGAGTATTTATCTCCTAAATTTTTGTACGATAATCTTGCTTATAAAAATAATTAAAAGTAGGATAACACAACATGATCAAGGACATAAGTGTACTTCTTGAACTTGCTAGATTGTGATATTAAGCTTTGTTACCTTATACTTTCATCTTTATTTATTTCAAACTACTAATCTTGTTCGACCATGAAATCATTAATAAATCTACAAAAGCTTAACAAACCATAATAATGAATTTATACAAACATATATATGAGGAAACTCTTCACAAGCATACAAACTAAAAGTCTTTCAAACAAGATTATCATACACCATTTACATCATATTTCTATGAAAATAGTCAATATACTTATAAGTTCATATGCATACACTTATACATTCATTCATTTCCATGAGAATGCAACACACTAAAATAGCATAGAAGAAAGAGATAACAATGTAAAGAAAGTAATAAACATCCTTGTGACTCCTAGTTAGTCTTACATCCTTTACAAACTTATCATTTTTCCTTTAAGGTCAACTTGTACTCTTTACAAATTATTATTAGATCTAGTGTTCACATATCACAAATTCATCATAGTCCTCTTGATACTAGATCCTATGTGTATATCACATTTCACGACTTATCATCATCCATGCACATCCTTTTGATACCTAATCTCATACACGCATCACAACAATTTATTTTTTGAACATAATAATATCAAATAATAGTAGCACCATGCCTCTATTACATGGTTTCAAATAATTACTAAATAATTACTATCTGCTTAATACATATATAAACATTAAAATTGTACATTATAGAACAAACAAAAATAGTACCATTCCTCTATTGTATGACCACAAATGTTTATTTAACAATAGCCATCCTAACTATATAAAAACCACAAATCCACATCATGAAATAATTAATAACATTACTTTACCTCAAATGTATGGCCCAAAGGTCTTTTTAACAATAATTTACATGATATATACACACACACATATACATTCACATTCATATGGAAATATAAAGTTTAAAAATGTTAAACTAAAATAAGGTATACACTCATCTCTACATGCCATTTTCTTCTTAAATTTTAAAGTATCTAAATTTGCTAACTTTACTTATTGCCTATCAATATATAAAAAGGAATCATGAATAAACATTAACTAATTGTTTCTTTTCATACAATCACTCAACCAAATACCTAATATTCACTTGAATAAACTAAATTATAAGTTTCTTTATTTCATTAAAATTATTTTTAAAAATTAAAAATTTTCATTAAGGTTAAGGTTCTTGAATCAAGTATCAAAACATGCAAAAATATTAAGTTGTATGATTTGTATCAACCTTATATTGTGTTATTTTCCAACGGCATTCTGTGATTCCTTCTTGATGTTGACAACTTGTTGCTAGTTAAAAAAGACACGCTAAAAGGTTAAAGATGTAAAATGAGCCACAAGCTTGTGAGCTTTGTAGATAGCTTGCAAGTATAGGATGGTGCAGAGTTCATTTTTTAAGCTTATTTTCATTGCGAGCTTACCTGCAAGCTTATTTAATATTTTTTATTTTTATTTTTTAGCAATTCTCTAAGCATTTAAGGACTTTTTAATCCAATCCAATTTTTAATTTAATGTGCAATAATCTAATATAATTTTTTTAGACTTATTTGACTAACTTATTACAAAAAAATGTAACCAGTCAATTATAATTTATTAAAAAAATATTTTTTTTATATCTAGCTTAATTTAATGTCCCATTAAATGTGCCTTCCTTAATGTTCAAAGTTCAATCTTTAATTCATGCATGTGCACTTCTAATGTTTTAATCATTTTTAATAGTAAAAAAAGAAAAGATATAGGCCTTTGTGGTTAAGGCCAATTTTATCTATTTAAGATGTGGGCTTATACAGACAAGTTTATATGGGCTTGTCCTAGCCCACCCCACTCATCTTATTTTACATGTTTGTAAGGGGAGAAGCAAAGTGGCAACATAATAGAGGCTAGAGGCAAGAGGCAAGAGAGAAAGAAAGGACCATTAAGGAAGAAGAAAAAAAGGAAAGAAAAGGAATAGGTTAGGGAAAGAGAAAAAGAAAGGGGAAATAAAGACAAAAGGAATTATACCATACATTTGGGTGTATCATAGACCCATATTGCTTTAACCTTGGCCACTCGTCAAGAAGGCTTTAAAGGAAAAGTTTAAAGGATGGTTTGTGATATGATAAGGAGTAAGATAGCCAAATATAACAGTGAGTCCTAGCCAATTATTCTTTATAAAAAATTTCATTCTTATCAAATTACAATAACTCATCACTAATTTTACCATTTTTATTCCCTTCCTCTTTTCTAATAATTAATTTCTATAATAATTTAATAAATTTAAGAATTCAAAATAAATATCTTAAAATTTTATAAATTTTTAAATAAAATAATTTGCTAATATTTATACAAGTGTTTTTATAAATCTTCACATTTATAAGTTCTAAATATTCCCAGTCTTGAAAAAGGAACATCATAAAAGTCATTTAAAGAAACCTTGGTTAACACATTGATTACATAAATAAAATTATACTATCATTTAATAAAATTAAATACCTAGATTTTATCAAAAGATAAGATGAATAATGATTAGGCAATTAGATATATAAGATACTTATTTTCTTTTTGGAAATTGCTAAAATAGGATAATTTAATAATACAAACTAATTAAAATAAGTTCCTTGAAACTTTAAAATTTAAAGAAATTGTTAAAATAGCATGGTTGTTATAAAATTGATCATCAAACTTTACTATTCTAAGTTGAGCTAAACATAAACTAAGTTTTCTATTATAATTTGAACTTAAGTTTAATTCAAACTCCTATAATTTTTTTATCAAACTATATTCAATTAAGTTAAAAATTGACTTAACTCAATTTGTTTTTACCCCACTAATATGTATTTACATTAATAATATTATGTCACTATAAAATTAATTTTATATTATGTTAAATATTTTCTTTAGAATTGGGAAACTTGTAATTTGAATACTTAAGAAAAATATTCATGAAATAAAAATATAACATTTGATCTTAATTTTAAAATGTTTTTCTTATAATAGTAAAATATGAAATCAATTTATATTTTTACATTAAAGGTTTAACTTTCTTTTTAAGATGTATTAGTTAAAAGTAAACTAACACATCCTTAATGGAATGTGAATGTTACACCCTTTTAATAAGTTAAAAATTTCTTAAATAAAAATAATGAATAATAAAAGGTAATAGTACAAATGTAAATGAGTGAAAGAGAATAAGTTAAAAATTTATGTAGGTAAAGGATGAAAATGCCTTTACCCTTTTATAAACCCTAAACCAGCCATATTTTTTTCATTTTCTCTTCTTTCCCCAAATTTCTAAAACCTTCCCCTTTTCATCTTCTTTCCCTTTCTTCTTCCTTCTCCTTATTCCTCCTAAAAGTATAGAGAATTCATGAATTTAGTTAAGAAATTAGACTAGGATCATTGAATAGAAGAGGTAAAGATCTCAATCCATTTACTTTAAGCCATTTTCTCCTTGAAATATATCAGAGCTTGCTTTAAGCTTAAAAGGAGAATGGAAACCTAACCTCAAAATTATCTTGAAATCTTGAAGGATTAGAATGAGGGAGTAGCAAATGTCATTCTTGAAACCTTCCTTAAAGCAATGTGGGTAGATTTTTTAGCTTAAATAACTAAATTTCATGTTAAAATGGAAAGATGATGAAAATTTTTTAAAAGGGGAATGTTTTCATTAAATCTTGGGTAGATAGTGAAATGGATGAAGTTAGGTAATAGGATTGTGAATGTAGGACACTTATATATGTTTAAATTGCTAAATTAATATGTTTTGATGATGATTAATTAAATGGCTTAATTATTAAATTACAAAGATATGTTTAATGTTGATAGGTTTTGATATGCATTACTTTAATTTACAAATATATATGCCTAGTAACTCTTTGAACTAGTATTTAAGTGTTAAATTCAATTCCAACTATGTTGCTTATGTTTTATTATGAAAAATAGGAATTAATTTGACATCTATAGCTTGCTATAGACAGCAAAAGCAATTTACTAGTTTACTACTTTATTATAAATTTTCTAATTGCTCTTTTTATTAATTTAAATTTGTCAAATTCAATTTCATTCATGCTTTACATGTTTTATCACTTAAAATGAAATTAATTTGATAAGTTATATGTTTCTCTTTTCCATATTTGAGAAACTAGTGTTGTAGTTTGTTAAATATAAAGAAACAAGTTAAAATTATCATAATTGTCCAGGTTACCCTTTAGGTTTGTATATTGTCATTTCTATATTTTAGGAAAATTAATTTCTACAAGGTGCTCTTTAGACTACTAACTCAAAGTTGAGTTAGCAAATGTATTTCCATATGTAATCAAATTCTAAGAAAGCAAGCCATAATACTATATAGAAAAAAGACCTTTCATTGCCAAAATTCTAATTATCTCTAAAAGAGTAAATTAATTATACTTTCATAGTACAATTGAAAATAACACATCAAGATAACATGCAAAAGAGCAAGCATTGCACAATAAATAATGTTAAAAGTTAATATGACTGGAGAATGACAAGATGGAAAAAGTAAGTGGCAAAGAACACTAAGAGCAAAAGAAAAAGACTTTTAAGTTGAAGTTGCTCATTGGGATTTATACCACTTCTAATGGCTACTTTCACCTTTTGGCTATAAATAAAGGATCACACTTCATATATCAACACACCAACCATTTATTTTTCTTTTTAGAAATCTTTCTATCTTTTATAATATTTTTACTTAAGCTTAAATGTATAAATTTATACATTTAAAGTGTATAAAATTTTGAAGATTAAAACTTACCCCATAAAAGTTCATTAGTTAGGGTAGAGTGTGAGTGAAATACTTAAAAACACATTGTAGCTAAGTTGTGAGAAGGAAATCCTCAAGTGTTGAGGTTGGATAGATTAAATCCTTGAAAGATCAAATTGAAAAATGTACTTAGGCTTTCTAAAAGAAAAAGTGTTAATGAATAACCATTAGGATTGGTTTTGATCTTAGGAAAGTGTGGTAAACCCAAATGGACAATTATTCCTTTAGGCAATCAAACACTATAACACCAGTACTATCCTCTTTTTCATTTACTTTTTATTATTTGCACTTTATTGCATATCTTTATTTATTATTTACTTGATCTTTCATATTTATTTTCTAGTTATTCTTTGGTGGTTACAAAAATGTAGGATTAAAAAGTAAGTATTTTTAAAGTCTTAATTGCTTAAATTTTTTAAATACTAATTCATCTTTTTTTAGTGTATTTTTATCCTATCAAGATTGAGGTCTAACTAAGTTTCTATGGCAACTAGTAATGTTTAAGTATGCTAAAATATGCAATGATCAGGTTTGGAAAGGGTTTAATCCTTTTGTAAACTATAGAAATGACAAATAAAATTTGTAAAAATTCAATAAAACTACTAACCATTACCCTAAGACAACTACCCATTATATAAAACATTCTTCAAGATTTTGGTCAAGAAGCAAATGGCTAGTCAATTACACTAGAATGGTCATACATTTATGCCCTTTTTCTCCACTTTACACTATGAACTAGCTCAAGATTAATACAACTTGATTAAGATCAATTTAAACAATATTTTAGGATGAATTATATGCTATTAACTTATGAAAGACAAAATGTTATGTGTCATGTAACATTATGAATGTGTTATGCTAGATCTTGAACTTAGAAGATAAAACTACTATAAAATTACCTTTTAACATTGATACATTTACATTGGTTTAAAAAATTGATGTATATAATTGTCTAGTGACATTTTTGTAAATAAGTACAACTTATAACGTTGATTTAAATAAAAAGCTAATATTATAAAGTTTAATTTTTCTAAGATGAGATGAAAGGTCAGACATAAATAAACTTAATACAATGGTTGTATAATAAATTGATGTGTAAAGGTTGTGTTTTTAAAAACTATTTTAGAAATGGACATTCACAATTTTCATTTTCTAATTAATAATTGATTAGAATGGATGATATAGCCTATGAATTGCATGTAGAGTTTCTTTTCTTTTCCACTTCTTTTTTTATTTAGGTTTTCATTTTATAATTCTCTTTTGCTCCATTTTATTTATGTGGTATAAAAGTACAATACGAGATCAATTTTACTTAATCATTAATTGTTAAGATGCAAGTTGCCACTCTTAGATGCAATTATTTGTAAGTCTTACATCATTTATATGAAAATATTAGTGTCATGACTCATTAGGCTGTAACTAATGTGGATTTCATTATTAGTTTTCATAAGTTTACCTAATCTTAATTTAGTATTATTACATAATAATTAATAAATTATTTTATTTTAATCACTTTAATTCATTATCATAAAGAATATTTAGTCTTAAATATAAAATATCTACTAAGCCCATTGTTCCCTTCTATCTAACTTTCTTCCTAAAATTATGGCTACTTTAGATAAATATCAGGATAAACTCTACTCCTAGATAGCTAATGATGGCTACAGAGTTTTAGTTTAAATATTTGTAAATCATTTCAAAGGAAAATAATGAGACTATGTCTTAGTAAGCAAATAATTTACTTAAACTAAAATATTTGAAATTATCAATTCAAATATTCATCTCATGCTCCATACTAAACCATGCAAGACTTTATTTTATAATCATACAAATAACAATAACAAACACAATTCAATTATAAATATTTTAAACAATAAATAACCTATCTTGTATCTCCTGGTCTTCCTAATCCCTTTAGACATCTATTGGTTCTTAAATGTGTAATTAAAATTCAAAGACTAAATTTATCATCACATTTATCATTTTCACATTTCATCTTTTCATCATCACATTCATTACTTTCTTAATAAGATCATGACATTACTATTATCAATAACATGTAATTCAATTATTTTGATTTAAGCTTTCATTTTACAAATCCTAATTCACCAATAAGACTAAGTATTCAAGTATAATGCTTAAGTATTGGTCCAAAATAATATATCAGTATTCATGTAGCATATTCAAATATTTGGAAATAGTAAGCTGAGGTCTCTTAGTATTTGAGTATGATACTTGATTACTACATCATTGTATTCTTATACTAGGCAATACTTAAGCACTCATTAGGAATTCCTAGAAAATGGCTTGAGAAATGCAAAATTTCCAGCATAATCAAATCCCTACCTCACATACAACTCTTTTTAGTCATTATACATCACTCCACAAGATTATAATTAATATTTTTAACTCAAACAATCTGATCTCATCATATAATTAACATCTTAGCTTTATTTATAAGAGAAATTCAAGATTAAGTAAACCAAAATTTAACACATTCATCTAAATTTAAGTAATAAACTATTCACTTACCTTAAATTGGAAGGTATAAATTGGAAAAGATGGAAGATTATTCGTATAACAATTGATTGAAGGAAAAACTAGTCTAAAACCTTAAGTCTAAATTCCTAATCCATTTTCTATCCTACTATTATTATACTAAAAAACATCTTTCTTCTAGTTCTATAATTGTAAGATATTAGGACGTTTAACTTATTATCTTAGGATAGATATGTTGGATGTTAAAAACTTGATTCCCATTATATTTATCCCAAGTTTATAAGTTACTATTAATATTATACTCAAGATTTACCTTGACTTAAGTAGGAATAATGAAAGTCTTCCTTAATCCATTGATGATTCTCACAAGGGTCAAATAAGATTCAGGAGTAAAAATAAAGTTTACATATGAAGGCACAACAATCAATCGGTGAAAAGAAAGAAAAATGGGCAGGAAATGTGATTTAGGTCTTTTTAATTCTTAATAATGGCATTTTGGTAATTTGGGGCTTGTTTAAGGGTATTTTAGAAAATATTTATCCTAAATCTCCTTCATACCTCTTAACTCAAATGTAATTTCACATAGCTTTATAACTAATTTAATACTACTTATTTTCATATTAAGGCTCCATTTTCTAATGATAAATACCTATCCTAAACTTATCCTTAGCATCTTCTAATTATCAACACATTTATGAAAATTATCGAATAAATAAATAAATTAAAATTCTTTAATTTTAAAGGTATAATAATTCTTTCCCTTTTAAAGAATTTGTTCTCAAATTCTTTGGGATTATCTATTAGAAAATTTGAAATATTCTATGTTTTAAGCTTACTAAAAAGATATGGATATTTCTTTCTCATTTTGATAAGTGCACAAATACACCTAAATTCTATGTGTTTCATCCACTTATTTACTTAGTATTTTATGCAAATTGATTGAAAAGGACACTTAGATGCTCTATATTTTGTTTTCAGGTCATGAAATGACACATATGGGCATTAGAAAAGAATCCAGAGGCAAAACCATTCAAATCATGAAGCATTGAAGCAAGATTGTTCACTCAGCAAAGAACACGGGCCGTGTTGAACCCCGTGTTCATGGCAGTGTTTCGTTCTGGACTGGCTCGAGACTTCACTGAGTCATCCAGAGAAGAACACGGGTGTGAACATGGGACGTGTCACACCTCGTGTATCTTTCTGCCATTCGCTTCTGAAGAACACGGGACGTGTCACACCCCATGTAATATGCTGATCAGTCTTTGTTGAAGAACACGGGGTAGAACATGGGCCGTGTATTACCCCGTGTACATTACTGCTTGACAATTCGTCGGAGAACACGGGGCGTGTCACACAACGTGTTTCTTGCTGCTCAAACTTTCGCTGAGAAACACGGGGTACAACACGGGCCTGTGTTGGACCCCGTGTACATCAAAAATATAAGTTTTGTGCGAAATTCAAGCAAGGGAATAGGAGAAACTGAGAATTAACAAGGAGAGCTGCTGGGAGAAGCCCTAGGAGAGACCTATACTCACCAAAGGCATCATCTAGCGTGGATTCAAGCAAGAAATTGAAGAATCAAGCAAGAAATTTGTAAATCTTCATGGACTGTTTGACTTCCTTCTCTGTTTTCTTGTTTTCCTCTGATCTTGTAATGTTTTCACACTAAACCTTTGTGCTTAGCTTAGATGAACTTGTTCATGGAGTTATGGAACTAAATTCTATATAATCTAGCTTGATTTACTGTTGAATTATGATTTGATCTTGCTGTTTTGTCTAGAACAAGCCAATATATCCGGAATATTGGATTTGTGTTATGGATTAGTCGATTTTAGGTTGAAATGACCAATTAACTAATTGGATCTTGCATGGTCATTGGGAATATCAATTAGACTTAGGAATTAAGCTAATTGTATTCTTTTGCACAGGATGAAATGTCCAAGAATGGATTCTAAGCCAGTTAATGCAAACTAGATGAGTGATTACTAGAGTAATTCTGGGCACTTAATCTTTAGTTAGTAGCTAGTAGCCTTGCAATGAGGTATAGCTTAATTTTAGGAATCCAACAATTATAATTAACAGTAAACCAAGTTAGAGAAGTAAATTCATTCCATAATGAACTGTACAAGGGATCCTTAAGCTAAGTACGCTTTTATTCCATTGAATCAAACCTTATTTTGATAGCTAAGCTCTGTTTTACATTTAAATCTTAATTCACACTCTCAATTGATCCGCCTAGATAATTTACTTGAGATTCAGTTAGTACTCAACCTACAATCCCTGTGGAGAACGATAATCTTTTATACTATAACTAGACTTAACCTGTGCACTTGCGGGATTTAGAGGTTAAGTTTTTGGCACCGTTGCCGGGGATTGCATCCAGTTGATATTAACAACAAGTTTTAAGTGAATTAGACTAGGCAATTCTTTTTTCTTTACTTCATAATTCATCTTGTTTTGATTTTTCTTACTTTTTTTTTATATATACAACATTTCTTTCTCACCTTGTTCTGTTTTAGTGCTACTTAATCATTTTGCAGAAAATCTATTATATGCGAAGAAGAAGTCTAGATGGAATTCTTGACTTAGATCCAGAAATTGAAAGAACTTTGCATAGGAGAAGAAGAGAGCAGCAGTCAGTTCACATCCTAGAAGAAATCCATACTGAACCAGAAATTCAAGACATGGACAATAGATCACTTAGAGAGTTTGCAGCACCCGATGCCACTGGTCTTCAATCCAGCATACGGAGGCCCGCTGTTGAGGCCAATAACTTTGAATTAAAGCCATCTTTGTTGTCTATGGTATAGCAAAACCAATTCGGAGGATTGCCAATGGAGGACCCAACCTCCACATCCAGATTTTCCTTGAATACTGCGATACAATAAAGATTAACGGTGTACAAGCGGATGCCATCAAACTTAGACTCTTCCCTTTCTCCTTAAGGGATAAAGCCAGAGCTTGGTTGCATTCTTTACCAGCTGGATCAATTACCACATGGGGGAGCTACTGAGGGCTTTCCTATCAAGATACTTTCCTCCAAGCAAAACTGCCCAATTGAGGAACGAGATTACTACATTTTCTCAGAGGGAAGGAGAATCCCTGTTCGATGCTTGGGATAGATACAAAGAGCTATTAAGGCTGTGTCCACATCACAGATTAGAAAAATGGCTTGTCCTTCACACCTTCTACAATGGTCTGAATTACAACACTAGACTTACTGTGGATGCTGCAGCTGGAGGTGCCTTAATGAATAAAAGATTGGATGAAGCTTATGAGCTGATTGAAGACATGGCTTTGAACCATTATCAATGGTCAAATGAGAGGGGACCATCAAGAAAAGCAACAGGGAAGTATGAATTAGATGCCTTTAGTCATTTATCTGCTAAAGTAGATGCATTAGGAAGCCTAGGTAGCAAGGTAGATGCTCTAATGGCTAAATTTGACAAATTTCATGTTAACAGTGTGAATACAACAGGTGCTACTGACATTGCTTGTGAGATTTATGGAATTACAGGGCATGTTGCAGCTGAATGCACCTTGGGCCAAGAATTTACTGAGCAAATGAATTATATGAACAACAGTGGTTTTGGACAGAAAAATCAAAGTGAACCATTTGGAAACTCTTATAATCCATCATGGAGGAATCATCCAAATTTCTCCTACAAGCCCACCTAACCATACAACACACAAACCACCACCAATAGACCACCACCACCCGGTTTCCAAGGTCAAAGATCATACAACCCACCAGCCCAACCATCCTCTACTGCAAAATTAGAAGGCCTCTTGGAGAAATTTCTTATTTCTTAAGAGAAGACTAATGAGGAATTTAGACAACATGGAAGACACATGGAAGATTCAATTAGGCAACTGTCTTCTAAGGTAGATTATTTGGCTACTCATGGAAAGATGCTGGAAACTCAAATTGCCCAACAAGCTTCAGCATCTTCTTCAAGAGCTTATGGCCAACTCCTTGCTCAACCGGAATCAAATCCAAGGGAGCATTGCAAGGCAATAACTCTTAGGAGTGGAAGATTATTGAATGATCCTATTGCCACTCAAGAAAGTGAAAAAGAGACAAGTGTGGAAGAAGAGCAAAAACAAGGCAATAAGGCCTCAATTTCTAAGGAAGCTGAAGAGAAAGAAGGGGAACTACTAGACAAATCAAAATATATTCCTCCGGAACCATACAAACCGCTTATCCCTTATCCTCAAAGATTGGCCAAGGCTAAATTGGATAAGCAGTTTGGAAAGTTCTTGGAAGTGCTGAAGAAATTGTACATCAATATTCCCTTCACTGATGCACTATCACAAATGCCTTCGTATGCTAAATTCTTGAAGGACATTCTCTCTAACAAGAGGAAGTTAGACGAGCATGAAACTGTGGCTTTGACTGAGGAGTGTAGTGCCATTATCCAAAATAAATTACCTCCTAATCTAAAGGATCCAGGAGGCTTCTCCATCCCTTGCGTTATAGGAAATGTCCCTATTGATCGGGCATTATGTGATTTGGGGGCGAGTGTGAGCCTTATGCCACTAACGGTTGCTAAGAGATTGAACATTGAGGAGATGAAGCCTACTACGATTTCACTTCAACTAGCCGACCGTTCAGTAAAATATCCAGTAGGTATTCTTGAGGATGTACCTATTAAAGTGGGTAAGTTTTTCATACCAGTTGATTTTGTTGTCCTTAAGATGGAAGAGGATTCTAAAATTCCTATCATTTTAGGTAGACCATTTCTTGCCACTGCTGGAGCTTTAATTGATGTTAAAAATGGTAGACTGTCATTATCTATTGGGGATGAGAAGGTTGAATTTAATTTGAATGAATCCATCAAATTACCTGTTTGTGAAGACTCCATATGCAGGGTAGATGTGCTAGACAAAGCTATGAAAGAAGACCATCAAAAGGGAAGCCTCCAAGATCCTCTTGAAGCATGTCTAGTCACAAAAGGAGTGGTTGAAACTGAAGAAGCTGCTGCATATGCCCAGTTTTTGGAAGTAAGCCCACCACTTCCCCTCCCTGAAGCAACTATTGAATCATTGGAAGTGGAGTCCAACAATACCACAACTGAGGAAGACAAACCGCCAAAGGTAGAACTTAAACCTCTCCCATCTTCCCTCAAGTATGAATTTCTAGGACCCCATTCTACTTATCCTGTTATAGTTAATGCCAATCTAACTGCTATGGAAACAGAAAAATTACTTAGGCAGCTTAGATTTCATAGGAGAGCTTTGGGGTATTCAATTTCTGATTTGAAAGGGATTAGTCCTTCTATTTGTATGCATAAGATAATGTTGGAGGATGACAGTAAGCCCTCCATTGAACACCAAAGAAGGTTGAATCCTAATATGAAAGAAGTTGTGAAGAAGGAAATAATGAAACTGTTAGATGCTGGGGTAATTTACCCAATTTCCGATAGCCAGTGGGTTAGCCCGGTTCATGTAGTGCCTAAGAAAGGGGGGCTAACTATAGTGAAAAATGAAAATAATGAGCTAATTCCCACTAGGACTGTCACGGGTTAGAGAATGTGCATTGACTATAGGAAATTGAATAAGGCAACCCGGAAAGATCATTTCCCCCTTCCCTTCATTGATCAAACTTTGGAAAGATTAGCTAAGCATTCATATTTCTGTTATTTGGATGGCTATTCTGGTTTCTTCCAAATTCCTATCCATCCAAATGATCAGGAAAAGACCATATTTACGTGTCCTTATAGCACATTTGCATATAGAAGAATGCCTTTTGGTCTGTGCAATGCTCCAGCTACTTTTCAGCGTTGTATGATGGCCATCTTTTCTGATTTCATTGAAAATATTATGGAAGTTTTTATGGATGATTTTTCTGTATATGGCACTTCCTTTGATAACTGTTTAACTAATTTATCTCAAGTTTTGCAGAGATGTGAAGAGGTAAATCTTGTTCTCAACTGGGAGAAATGCCATTTTATGGTAAGAGAAGGGATTGTCCTTGGCCATCAAGTATCTAAGAATGGCATTGAAGTGGATAAGGCCAAAGTGGACATTATAGAGAAATTGCCTCCCCCAAATTCTGTCAAGGGAGTGAGGAGTTTTCTAGGACACGCCGGTTTCTACCGACGTTTCATTAAAGATTTCTCTAAAATAGCTAAACCTTTGACTAACTTACTAGCTAAAGATGTTCCTTTTGATTTTAATCAAGATTGTTTGGATGCCTTTTGCAGGTTAAAGAAAGCTTTGACTTCCGCCCCAATTATGCAAGCACCGGATTGGAATTTACCTTTTGAGGTGATGTGCGATGCTAGTGATTATGCAATAGGAGCGATGCTTGGCCAAAGAAAGGATAGAAAGGTTCATGCAATTTATTATGCAAGCAAGACTCTTGATGAAGCTCAATTGAATTATGCCACCACCGAAAAGGAACTTCTTGCAGTGGTATATGTAGTTGACAAGTTCAGATCTTACTTGGTAGACTCAAAGGTGATTGTTTTCACAGATCATACAACCATCCGGTAACTTCTAAGCAAGAAGGAAGCTAAACCTCGACTCATCAGATGGATTCTTTTGTTGCAAGAATTCGATCTGGAAATTCGAGATAAGAAGGGTACTAAGAATGTTGTAGCTGATAATCTCTCACGGCTGAAGCAAGAATTAGGAGATGAGGAAGATAAGGACATGCCAATCAATGATGCCCTGCCTGATGATTATTTGTTGGCTGTCTCTTCTTCCGCCGTCCCTTGGTTTGCTGATTATGTGAACTACATTGTGAGTGGAGTTACACCTCCAGATGCGGGGTATCAAAAGAAGAAGAAGTTCCTAGCTGAGACAAAGCACTACTTTTGGGATGAGCCCCTTCTATTTATGAGATGTGCTGATGGCCTATTTAGAAGATGTGTGCCTGAGGAGGAAATTGCAAGTATCTTGTTCCACTGTCATTCCTCTCCATATGGAGGACATTTTGGTGCTTTAAGAACTGCTGCAAAGATTGCTCAGGCGGGATTTTATTAGCCGACTCTTTTTAGAGATGTTCATCCTTATGTCACTTCTTATGACCAATGCCAAAGGGTTGGGAACATATCAAAGAGACATGAGATGCCCTTGAATAACATTCTAGAGGTTGAAATATTTGATGTTTGGGGAATTGACTTCATGGGACCATTCCCACCTTCTTGCAGCAACAGCTACATCCTTGTGGCAGTTGACTATGTCTCCAAATGGGTGAAAGCAATTACCACTCGAACTTGTGATGCCAAGGCTGTAGTTCGATTTTTCAAAAAGGTGTTATTCCCTAGGTTTGGAATCCCTAGAGCTGTCATAAGTGATGGAGGGTCTCATTTCATTGCCCATCAGTTTCAGTCGCTCTTGAGAGGGTATGGAGTAACCCATAAGATTTCTACTCCATATCATCCTCAAACCAGTGGGCAAGTTGAGCTTTCCAATAGAGAAATTAAGTCTATCTTGGAAAAGACAGTGTCTAGATCAAGGAAGAATTAGGCACTCAAGTTGGATGATGCTCTGTGGGCCTATAGAACTGCCTTTAAAACTCCAATTGGAATGGCACCATTTAGGCTCATCTATGGGAAGAACTGTCACTTACCAGTAGAGATGGAACACAAGGCGTATTGGGCAATCAAGTTGCTCAACTTTGACTTACAATCTGCTGGAGAGAAGAGAAAGCTCCAACTTCTTGAGCTTGAAGAATTGAGGAATGAAGCTTATGATAATGCTAAGATTTATAAAGAAAGAACAAAGGCTTGGCATGACAAGCGAATCCTTAGAAGGGAATTTCAAGAAGGCGACTCGGTGCTCCTGTTTAGTTCGAGATTCAAGCTATTTCCAGGGAAGTTAAAGACAAGATGGACTGGACCGTATCTTGTGAAGAAGGTATATCCATTTGGAGCTGTGGAGATTTGGAGTGAAAGCACCAGCAACTTCAAGGTCAATGGCCAAAGATTGAAGAAGTATGTTGCTAGGCCACCAATAATGGAGGCACCAGACTAATAAAGAAACAGGGGTCGAGCTTATGACCTTAAACAAACGCTTTTTGGAAGGCAACCCAAGCTTGTTTTTCTGTTTTCTTGCCTTTTAATTCTTAGTTTTCTACTTTTCAATTTGAGTTACTGAGTAGTGGGGGAATTTAAGTCATTAAGTGTTGATGTTGAATGCTCATTTTTGCATGTGGACTTTGTCTTTGAGGTAGATTAGGCATGAATTCATGATTGCTGTCTGTTTTCTTACACAGAGGGCTTAAAACGCAGTCCAGTGAGATACACGGTGTAAAACACGGGCCGTGTACTAACCCGTGTACCTCACTGTCTGGCCAATTTTAAAGAACTTGTGATTTTCAACGCAGTCCAGTGAGAAACACGGTGTAAAACACGGACCGTGTTAGATCCCGTGTTCCTCACTGTCTGATTCGCGTAAAAACTTTATGATTTTCATGGAGGATCAGAGAGATACACAGTGTTGAACACGAACCGTGTCATATCCCGTGTACCTCTCTGGTTGAACCACTGATGAGAGCTTTTAAACTTGAGCCTTCCAGAAAGAAACACGGGGTACAACACGGATCGTGTTAAACCCCGTGTTCTATTACGCATTTTGTTAGTCTACTCCAGAGATAAACACGGGACAGAACACGGGTTGTGTTTGATCCCGTGTACAACTGCGAGGTTTGTTATCATGTTTCAGAGAGAAACACGGGGGAATAACACGGGGTATGTCAGACCCAGTGTAAGTTGCAAAACCTAGAACACTCATCCACTCAGAAACACGGGGTACTACACGGGTCGTGTTTAACCCCGTGTTCCTGTGCAGGGGAGCTTTTAATCATCCAAAACCTAGATTTTTCCAGGTTTTCCCCCATTTTCTCCTTCTTACTCGCAGCCCTAACCTCTCTCCTTGCATTTTCGCACTCCATACTGCCAAAATACACCGATCAAAGTGTTTTATTTTGCCATTTGAGGTTGTTTAGCTAATTGATTTACGATTTAATCGGTTGAAAAGCTGTGATTTGGATTCATCTTTTTATTTCAACACGATCTAGGGTTTTGTTCATCATCTCACGAGGTTAGTGCATTTCCTTTGAAATCTTTGGAGTTTATTGATATTTCTAATGATTATTAACTTCCATTACATGTTAGAATTCATAGGAATGTTGCAATACTTTGAAATTGATGTTTGATAGGTTGATTGAATGACTTTACAAAGCACTGTTCATGGAATTCACTAGTTTGCTTAATTGAATTTGCTTCTTTGATGATTAATTGATCAAAATAGAATCTTACATTGGTAAATTGAGTTAGAATCTCTGATTAATAGGACTAGAATTATTGATGCACAAGTGTGATTGATTGACTTAGTTTCCTATTAGACTCCAATACCATTACTCATGTGTTAAATCTTGAACTGCTTAAATTGGAACTTTGTGATTGCTTATGTTTCAAGTTTTTGAAGTTTATTGCTTGATTGCCTTATTGCCTCATTGACATAACCACTCCATTGCTCTCATGGCATTGAACTTTAACTTGTTTTTCAGTTGATATTGGATGATATTGAAAATACATGCTGATGATCTATTGCATTTAAATCTACTAACTTGGCCACTGTTAATAAACATAAGATTGATAAATTGGATATTGAATTGATTGGCTGTTTGATATTGCTGAATCTTTATTCTTGCGATTTGCTGTTGGCTGGTATACACTCTCTCAATTTGTTAATTCCCTTTGCAGACAATGTCTAAAAGACAAAAGACTACTGCGAGAAAGACTACCAAAAGTAGTTCATCTAGAGGGACATCCTCTAGAGGACCCACCCATCCCTTCTTAGATTTCACTGAAGAGGCTTACATCCAAGCTTATGACAGACATAAAGATAAGCCAATTGTAGAAGGGAGATTTTTAGACTGGGGAGTGCTGAGGGAGTTTGGACTAGAGGAAAAGATACGTGAGCTTATAAGTGTGGGAGCTTGGGAAACCTTCTTTGAGATTAGAGAGCCCACCTACAAGGAGCTCACCCTGGAGTTCTTGAGCACATTCTATCTGGAGCGCTATTTTGGAACAGTGGATTCACCAGATACAGTTCAGTTCAAACTAGGAGGCGTTGCTTACTCTATGAGTGTGACCCAGTTGTCTGTTCGCCTGGGCCTTTATTCAGTGGAGTTTGTAACTACTCCGGAGTACCAGGACATGCTGGTCGGACTGCCACACGGGACACAGGAGTGGTGGGTGTGGATCGACATAGCCACTGCACACGCATATGATCTAGCCAAGAGTAAGGCATCTAGCCTTAGGAGGGTTTCCTGGAGAGTTCTTCACTCCGTTTTCAGTCATACTCTGAGTGGCCGGGGGCATAGTCATGGAGTTGTGAGCACCTCGGATATTCTATTCCTCTACAGCATGATTGAGAAGGTGCCTATCCACATTGGAGGAGCATTTGCTCACTTTTTCTCATCCCAGGCCACGGATAGGAAAGTTGGTAGTATAGCTGCTGGCCCATACATCACCCGACTAGCCAGACGATTAGGAGTCTTCGACCGGCCTTATGGTTCTCTGACCATCGTATCACATATGGCACCCCTTCGAAGGGGCATTCTTATAGCCATGGGAATCCAACCGGTAGTGTAGCAGCAGCAGCCCCAAGAGGAGGAGTAGCAGCAACATTTTCCAGGCGATAACACAGCTCCTAATGTTGGTCCTTCTTCTTCCACCGAGAGCAGAGTTCCACATGAGGCATATTTCAGAGACATCCTCTCTGGCCAGCAGCAGATCTTGGCAGAGCTTCGTCTGATATCTGAGCATCAGACGTGGATCGAAGGACTCTATGATGACTTGGACAGGCGCTCCAGGCACATAGAGGGCATGGTGGAGCCCCTGTTCCACCTATTCCACCCTTCCTCCCCTGCTGACCCGGATCCCCCTACCCAGTAGTTTAGATTGATTACTGCACTTTTTATTTAGCTATTCTGTTTTTCTTTTTACTCATTCTTCATATCTATCCTCATTTATCTGGTCTGTACATATATTGACTATGCACTTTGTTTTACTCTTTATTATATTACTTTCTTCTCTTTTATTTTCTTGCACTCTTGATGTTAATATCTATAATAACTAACCGCATTTCTTTTCCAGTATTGTATTTTCTTTCTTTTAGATTACTGGTTCTCTCTCTCTCTCCTTCCTCGTCTCTCCTTCTGGATCTCCCTGCAATTTACTAGATAGCCATAATCCGCATGTCAGGGAAGTTTCAGTTCCCCAACTATTTTCTGTCTCTTTTCCCATTTATTGTTTTGAACATTGAGGACAATGTCCACTTTTAAGTGTGGGGGAGCTGTGTTTGCAATGCTTTGCACTTGAACTTGCTTGAATGATTTAGAGTAGAGTACTGAAATTTACTCCAATTTCAATGATATATATAAATAAAAAAAAATGAATGAAATGATGAAAATAAAAAAAAATGTAAGGCAATTCATTGAATAAAGTGATTGATTCATGCCTTGTTTCTTTAATGAATATTTGGCAATTTGATAAGGAAAATTTAAAGCTTGAAGCTAAGAGCAATGAGCATAATTGACCCTTGTGAGATTTGAGCCTTTTAAGCTATTTTCTCATTACAAATTAAAGCTCATTTTTCTTCTTAAGGGATTATGTCATCACTCTTGACTTTGTGCTCTAGAACTTGCATTTTCTCTTTTTAAGGCTACATTTTATGTATTTTGCATGTCAAATATGATGAGGCCATGTTTCTTTACCCTTCTTTTTATTTGTTTGGCCTATTTGGAATCCTTTTCTTTAATTTTCCCTAAAATTTTTTCCTTAGTTAGCCACTTTGAACCTTGGACCCTCATTTCTAGCCTAGCCATACCATGTTCATCCAAAGCCACTACCTAAGTGAACTTGAACCTTAGAGTTTGAGGGGACTTAGACACATTTTATAAGTTTGGCTATTTTTGAGGTCCTTACTTAGTGTTGCTAGTTGGATAAGTTGATGTACAACTTTGGTTGTTAAATAAATAAAAAAAAGGAAAAAAAAAAGAAACAATCAAATAAAAAACAAAAGAAGGTAACAAATCACCATAAAAAAATGGTGTTAATTAAATAATCTTGGAAGAAGAAAAGGAAGAAAAGCTTGTTATGAATGAATATAAAATATAAAAAAAAATGTTGTGTTTGCTGATTTATTTGTATATATAAAAAAAAATGATGATGAATGAAATAATGAAAATCAAAAGGAGAAGAATGGAGGTTGAAGCAAAGGTGGAAGCAAGCTATCAAGTTGAGTAATGGAACTTGACAATGGTCAAATTCATGACCAATGTGTCTTTTTCCTTCAAACTCATGGTTCTATCACTTTTGACCCTTTGTTGTTCCTTCCCACTATCCTCACCCTTTTTCCCTAATAAAGCCCTCTGATTTGCATGCATTTTACATTATAGTAGTGGAGATTAGAGTTTGTGCAAGCATATGGTAGCATTAAGTCATGAGTTAATTGACTTGAGAGTATACACAGGCCTTGTTTTGAGAGTGAGAGTAAACACTTTACCTGTGAGGCTATTCTCTTTTGCTTCTATGCTGAGAATTGACTTGTTTAGTTGCTTTATTTTCATTTAGTTGCTTGGCATGACTTGATCCTAACCTTTGATTTGTTGAATGATTGCCTGATTTAAATAAAAAAAAGGGAAAGAAGAAAAAGAAGTGAATAAAATTGGAGTAGATTTTCTTGTTCTTTTACTTCCTTACTCGAGGACGAGCAAGATTCAAGTGTGGGGGAATTGATAAGTGCACAAATACACCTAAATTCTATGTGTTTCATCCACTTATTTACTTAGTATTTTGTGCAAATTGATTAAAAAGGACACTTAGATGCTCTATATTTTGTTTTCAAGTCATGAAATGACACATATGGGCATTAGAAAAGAATCCAAAGGCAAAACCATTCAAATCATGAAGCATTGAAGCAAGATTGTTCACTCAGCAAAGAACACAGGCCGTGTTGAACCCCGTGTTCATGGCAATGTTTCGTTCTGGACTGGCTCGAGACTTCACTGAGTCATCCAGAGAAGAACACGGGTGTGAACACGGGACGTGTCACACCCCGTGTATCTTTCTGCCATTCGCTTCTGAAGAACACGGGACGTGTCACACCCCATGTAATATGCTGATCAGTCTTTGTTGAAGAACACGGGGTAGAACATGGGCCGTGTATTACCCCGTGTACATTACTGCTTGACAATTCGTCGGAGAACACGGGGCGTGTCACACAACGTGTTTCTTGCTGCTCAAACTTTCGCTGAGAAACACGGGGTACAACACGAGCCGTGTTGGACCCCGTGTACATCAAAAATATAAGTTTTGCGCGAAATCAAGCAAGGGAAGAGGAGAAACTGAGAATTAACAAGGAAAGCTGCTGGGAGAAGCCCTAGGAGAGACCTATACTAACCAAAGGCATCATCTAACGTGGATTCAAGCAAGAAATTGAAGAATCAAGCAAGAAATTTGTAAATCTTCATGGACTGTTTGACTTCCTTCTCTATTTTCTTGTTTTCCTCTGATCTTGTAATGTTTTCACACTAAACCTTTGTGCTTAGCTTAGGTGAACTTGTTCATGGAGTTATGGAACTGAATTTTATATAATCTAGCTTGATTTACTGTTGAATTATGATTTGATCTTACTGTTTTGTCTGGAACAAGCCAATATATCCGGAATATTGGATTTGTGTTATGGATTAGTCGATTTTAGGTTGAAATGACCAATTAACTAATCGGATCTTGCATGGTCATTGGGAATATCAATTAGACTTAGGAATTAAGCTGATTGTATTCTTTTGCACAGGATGAAATGTCCAAGAATGGATTCTAAGCCAGTTAATGCAACCTAGATGAGTGATTACTAGAGTAATTCTGGGCACTTAATCTTTGGTTAGTAGCTAGTAGCCTTGCAATGAGGTATAGCTTAATTTTGGGAATCCAGCAATCATAATTAACAGTAAACCAAGTTAGAGAAGTAAATTCATTCCATAATGAACTGTACAAGGGATCCTTAAGCTAAGTACGCTTTTATTCCATTGAATCAAACCTTATTTTGATAGCTAAGCTCTGTTTTACATTTAAATCTTAATTCACACTCTCAATTGATCTGCCTAGATAATTTACTTGAGATTCAGTTAGTACTCAACCTACAATCCCTGTGGAGAACGATAATCTTTTATACTATAACTAGACTTAACCTGTGCACTTGCGGGATTTAGAGGTCACATTTTAACTTCAAATTCCTAAGTTGCTTCTTTAATCCCATATCTTTCCCATCAAAATTTCATTGATGGAATTACCTTGAATCTTAATTTGTGAATTTAATGATCTAAAATTTATACTAGCAATTCTTCAAAAGAAAGTTTTGCATCTAATTGAAGTGGTTTATGTTGAATAATTTGAGAGGCACCAGGCAAGTATTTACAAAGCATCGAGATATGAAATACTTGAATGACATTTAGATCATTTGTTAAATTAAATTAATATACAATAGATCCAATTCGCTAGATAATAAAAATAACCAATGTAACATGATGCAAGTTTTCTTTTTTACCAAATAGCATTAATCCTTTCATCAGAGAAATTTTCATCAATACTATGTTTCCATCTTGAAAATTTAATTCTTTTCTTCTTTTATCTACATGAGATTTTTTATGATCATGAGTAGTTTTGAACCTTTCCTAAATAATTTTTACTCTTTCAAGTGCATTAAAAATAAGATCAAGGTCGAGGAGTGTGGTTTCTTTTAATTTAAGCCATCCTATATGATATTTATATCTTCTACCATAGAGTTTCATATTGAGCCATCTTTATGGAGGATTGATAACTATTACTGTATAAAAATTAAATCAAAAGCAAGTATTTTTTTCCTAACCACTTTTAAATTCAAGAGTGCACATATGCAACATATCTTCAAAAACCTAAATAGTATGCTCAAATTGGTGATCTATTTAAGGATGGAAAGTAGTATTAAAGTGCAATTGTGTTTCGAGAGCTTGTTGGAAAGATTTCCAGAAATGAGCTATAAATCGAATGCCTCTATTGGAGATGATCATAAGAGGAATTCTATACAAAGGAATGATTTTATCAAGGTATAACTAGGCATACTAAACTATAGAGAAATTGGTTTTAGTTAGGAGAAAGTAAGATATCTTGGTCATTCTATCTACCATCACCAATATTAAATCGAATCCTTTTAGAGTCTTAGGAAGACTAGCAAGAAAATTCATAGTTGCACTTTCCTACTTCTATTCAAGAATAGGAAAGGGTTAATATAAACCTAAGGGCTTTTAATATTTAGCTTTAATTTGCTGGTAGATAAGACATTTTAACATGAAATTAAGTGCATTTCTTTTCATTTCATTTCACTAGAAGGTTTGTTATAAATCATGATATATTTTTGTTATACCAAGATGCATGGCATAGGAAGAAGAATGAGCTTGATGAAATAATTCATTTTGTTCATGTATAGGAACCCAAAGTTGATTCTAAAATTGAATTACTATTTATTTATCAATCATCAAATCTGTATTTTAATTTACTATTACTTCTTCTTTCAATAATGGATACTCAGGATCTTGCTTTTATTATTCCTTGATTTTTTTCTATTAATACTCACTAAACTACTACTTGATTTTTAGTTTGAACATTAGTTGGAATTCCTAATAACTTTCTACTTAAAGCATTAACTAGAACATTTATTTTAGCCAAATGGTAGTGGATAGTGCAACCATTATCTTTCACCAACTCCATTTATCTACATTGCCTCTGGTTCAAGTCTTTTTGATAGAACATATACTCAGACTTTTATGATCAAAGTATATTTCATAGACTTTACCATACAAATAATAGTGCTAGATCTTTAATAGATCTTTAATAGGAATACAATTAAAATTATTTTAAGATCATAAGTTAGATAGTTTAATTCATGTTTCTTCAACTACTAAGAACCATAAGCAATTACCTTCTCATTCTGTATCAATACATAACTTAACCTAATTTGAGAAGCATCATAGTAAATTAAGAACCACTATATCCTAAAAGAAGAGCTAAAACTAGGTGGTATTTAGACAAGTTTTCAACTATTAGAAGCTAGTTTTGCATTTGTATGACCATATAAACTTTACTTCTTTTTGGATAAGCTTTATTAATGAATAAGTAATTTGAAAAAAGTCTTTCACAAATTGATGATAATAACCAATCATTTTAAGGAAATTTTATATTTTAAATATTTTTACTAGTTTGGGCTAGGTTTGGATTGTTTCAATTTTTTATGAATTAACTTAGATACTATCCTAGGAACAAATTTGAAGATGTTGAGCATGTTCTTGTTCATTCTTGGAACAAATAAGGATATCATTAATAAAAATAATTACAAATTTGCTAAGGAATGGTTTTAAAATTCAATTCATGAGATCCATAGAAATTATTAGAGCATTGGTTAGACTAAAATATGCAACAAGAAATTAATAATGATTATACTATATTCTAAAAGCTATTTTAGGAATGTCTTCTTTTTGGATTTTCAATTGATGGTAACAATAATGCAAGTCAATCTTGGAAAAGCCCTTTGCATCTCGTAATTGATCAAACAAGTCATTAATTCAAGGTAATGGACACTTATTTTTAATTGTAACTTTATTTAATTGATGATAATTAATGCCAAGGTACAAAGTTCTATTTTCTTATTCACAAACAAAACTAATGCACCCCATAAAGATGAACTGGGATGGATAAAACTTTTATTAATCAATCTTGTAACTACTTTTTCAATTCTTTAAATTGAGTTGGAGCCATTTGTTGAAGCAAAATAAAAATTAAATCTACATTTGGAGTAACTTTGATATTAAATTCAATTTCATGATGTGGAGGCAAATCGATTAGATTTTTTGGAAACATATCTAGAAACTCATAAATAATTGAAACATTTTTTATTTCAATAAAAAGCTAATTAAGATCTGAATAACAATAAGATAAATAGAACATCAGTTGTGGATAAGCTTTTGAGCCTTGATATTGGAAATAATGCTAGTAATCCTGTAATTCTTTTTTCCCTAAAATATAATAAGTGAGATTCCCTCTACAATAAAAGTGACTATCTTGTTAAGATAATCCATTTGAACTTGATATTTTGCTAAACAATCCATACTTGAGATGATGTTGTAATCTACCATTTTCAAAGAATCAAATTCACAAGCATGATTTGATGATAGACACGAATAGGACAAGTATCTACAAATGGTGTAGCAACTAAAGTTTTATTTATTAATATTGATATAAATAATAAGTTTACTAATTTGCTAAAAGTCTTATTCATCAATGACTTAAATTTCACAAAAACAAAAGAATATGTAGCCCTTGGATCTAGTAAAACATAAGCTAACAGATTTTTAACACAGTGTACTTGCAAAATGGTATTAAAGGCTTATAACTCCTGATAAGTTGGGCTAAAGACTTTAGCTTGATTTCGTAGTAGATTTCCCCTTTAGATGTTGCCAATACCATTTGGGCTTTATGTCATTTGAAGTTTATGAGATACTTGTTAAATTATAGGTGGATTTTGTCAAGGAATAAGGTAATTTACATTATAACTCAGTGGATTACCCAGGTAATCTTTTCTTTTGCGGCCTAGTTGGCCACACTAAAAATAAATTATATTCACTTTGTTACATAGTCCTAAATGCTTGTTATTACATTGAATGAATTGTAGCAATTCCTTATAGAAATTACTTCTATTTTAAAATATACCCTTACTAAAGTTGGTAAGAGTACTCAAATGAGATGAATATGATAAAGAGTAACCATGATCTCTTTTTTTAGAAGGTACATTAAAAGCACTTATAGGATAGAAATTTAGGATGGATTGATTTTTTTCGCTTTGAGGAATAGTTGATTAAGGCATTCTTCCAACATTGACTAAATAATTAGGTTTTGCCCTTCTTTCTTTTCGATCTTTTATTCTATACTTTACTTCTAGTGCTTGATTAATAATAGCATGGAATATGATGTCTTTGGTAACATGAATAACATTGAAGAAAAACTTTCACTCTTTCAGTAGGAATCAGGTGCCCTACATGGCAAGATAACCAAATAAATTGAGAAACATACTCATTAATAAACATTGAACCTTGTTTTAAATGTTAAAATTCATATATTTTAGCTTCACAGATGTCAAGAGGCAAGAATTGATTAATAGAAAGTTCTTGATAAGCAAGCCATGTCAAGGGTGGCAAGAAAGAGTTTCTATTTTTTATGGCATTGTTAAACCAAAAGTGAACAACATATTCTAGTTTATAACTAACAAGTTCAACTAACATTAAATCAAAACAAGATAACATTTTCCTATATCATTCGATTTGATCAAAAAACTGTAATGATCAATATTAGGATTTATTTTGGTAAAATGAGAAGGTTTTAATTTATTGAATTCATGAATGATAAAGAGTTTGTCAATGGAATTCTCTTTACGTAAGGTTGGTTCTTTTTCTTTTCTATGATTAGAAGCTTGATCCTCCTATTTTCTATGTTGTTCCCACTTCTTTTCTTAGTAAAGAACTTAAGCCATATTAAATAATAATTGTTAGTGGAAAATGGTAGCCCATGAAGGAATATTTTAATCATTGTTTCCTTCAAGTGCACCACTATGAGCCTACAACACTTAGATAACTATGCATCCCCCCAATCATTAGCTACAACTATTTAATTCTACCATAGCTTGATTTAAGGAAGATTTTAGAAGTTTAATTCATATTCAAATATTCCTACAAGTAGTTGTCTTAATAATTATCCTATAAAAGTTCCACCACTACCATTACATAACTTTAGAGTTTGCCAAAATGGTATTAGTGGTATGTGTTCTCATAAGAAATATTTACATTCAAATATGTTGTTTTAAATACAAAATATTTACTAAGCCTATTCTTTCTTTCTATCTAACTTTCTTCTTAAAATTATGGTTGCTGAGGATATATATCAAGATGAACTCTACTCCTAAATAATTAATGGTGGTTGCAAAGCTTTAGTTTGAACATTTGGAAATCATTTCAAAGAAAAATAATAAGATTATGTCTCAATAAATAGATAATTTACTTAACTAAATTTTTTTGAAATTATCAATTTAAATGTTCATCTCATACTACATATCAAACCATGCAAGACTCTATTTTATCATCATATAAGTAATAATAATAAATACAATTTAGATATAAATACTTTAGACAATAAATAACCTGCCTTATGTCTCTTAATCACCCTTATCTATTACAAACATAACCTTGTCCCTCTAAAAATGTGTAATTTGAGTCCAACTTAAATATTTCAATATTAAAGACTAAATTCGTTATCATTGATTATCATATTCATTACTTTCGTATTCATTTTCTTATCATCACATTTATTATTTTCACATTTCATCTTTTTGTCATCATATTCATCATTTTCTTAATAAGAAGTATAACATTAATACTATCAATAAAATATAATTCTATCATTTTAACTTAAACTTTCATTTTATGAATTCTAGTTCACTAATTAGATTGGGTACCTGAGTATAGACTCTTGGAATAGGGGCCATACTCAAGTATTATATCTAATTACTCATTGTCAAGGCATTAGGGGACTTTAAGTACTTGAGTATTGCCATAAAATAATAGGCCATTATTTAAGTAGTATACTTGAATATTTGGATATAGTGAGTTGAGCTCTCTTAGTATTCGAGCATGATTCTCGATTACTACATCATAATGTTCTCATACCAGGCAGTAGTTGATTACTCATCTAAAATTCCTAAAAAAATAACTAGAAAAATGCAGATTTTCCTACTTAATCAAATCTTAAGCTCACATGTAACCCATTCAGTCATTATACATCACTTTTTATGACTATAGTTAATATTTCTAATTTATACAATTTGATCTCATCATGCAATCAACATCTTAACTTCGTTTATTAAAGAAATTCAAGATTAGCTATCAATTAAACCTAAATTTAACATATTTATCTAGATTTAAGTAAGTGAATTATCTATTTACCTTAAATTAGGGGGTATGAATTGGAATAAATGGAAGATGATTTCTATAACAACCAATTAAAGGAAAAATTAGTCCAAAACCTTAAGTTCAAATTCTTAATCCATTTTTTATGCTCCTATTTTTATTATACTCATAACTTAGAAAATTTACATTGATTATAGTAGGAAAAATGAAAGTTTTCCTTAATTCTTTAATTATTCTCACAAGGATTGAAGATTAAATAGTGAAAATGAAGTTTATGTATAGAGGAAGGATGCTTGGCTAGATAGAGTCAAGAAAAATGGAAAAGAAATGTGATTTGGGTGTTTTTAATTCCTAATAATGGTGCTTTGATAATTTAGAGCTCTTTTAGGAGCATTTTAGGAAATATTCACCCTAAATCTCCTTTAAACCTCCTAACTCATATCTAATTTCACATAACTTTATAATTAATTTATTTCTACTTATTTTCATATTAAAACTTCATTTTTTAATTATAAACACCTATCTTAAACTTATTCTATCCTAATTATTGAGATATTTATGAAATTATTAGATGATTATGAAAATAACTAGATAATTAAATAAATTAAAATTTTATAGTTTTAAGGGCTGTAACAACTGGTATCAAGAAAGAGTAAGTATATAAGTGTTTGTTGATAAGGAAATTTTAGTTTCAAGTCTTGTATTATTTATATAAGGGCATACTTTATGAAAAGTTTCCATGGATATGAAAGCAAAGGGAAATGACTACTTCATAAATAACATGCAAACATTTGTCATCACTTTTTTCCAAAGTCATAACATCAAATGATTTATTATAATATTACTATATAATATTTGCTAGTTAATATTGATAATGTTTTAGAAAAATGATTTATAATTGTATAAGTTTTTAGAAAAAAATATTAGGATGTACAAGTTGTTAAAAAATAAAAGAACAAATAAAATATATTGGTTATTTATTACAAAATTAATGTAGTTATAATTAGGATGATTCCATCTCGTTTATTTGACTAAATTGACTAAATTTATCAAGGATGGCATTTATAGGATATCGATATATGATGTAGTTTTTTTAACAACAGATATGTAAAGGATGATTTTTTTCTCCATTTATAGCAAGATAATATACAATGTCAAGAAATTAGCATCTAAAGTTTAGTAATCCATTTCAATTGTTATGAAAGTTCATCAATAGTTTACACATTATGATGATTCATCAATAGTTTGTATATCATAACGATTTATTAATAGTTTGCATATTATGACAATTCATTACTAATTTTTTCTATCTATTTGAAATAATTATTAAGATAGCTCTCTTTAAGGTACCCAATTGTTTCAATAGTGTGAGAATCAATATGTTAATTGCTCTATATGTTATGCCAAACTTTGATATACATACACACACACACACACACACACACGCATATAAAGCAAGCAATACCATTCTTGCACTAAAAAATGGGAACACTTAAACACTCAAAATGAATAATCAATCAAGCACTTCGAGATCAATTACAAAATTGTTGTGTCAAACTTTGATAGGTTGCAAATTGTTGTAACAAGAAGCAACATCTCCACTCATGTATTAGTAAGCTTAAGTACAATGCAGGATACTTAGTGCTACTTTTTTTAATTATAATTTATTATTAATTTGTAACTATTTATATCATCCAACTCATAAGCCCTCCAATAATATAAAAGAATTATAAAAAGGTATATCCCACTTTTTCTTTTCATTTAAAGTTAGTTGCTTATTATAAATTATAATGTCTTATTTATTAGATTGTTCAATTTATTGTTGTTTATATCTGCATAATTGTATAAGAAAGACATTTTAGTTTGTAAAGTTTTTGATTTGTTGCTATTGTATCTATTGTTATTTGTTATATTGTTCACTTTAAAGTTTATTTGTACTTATTTTATCACTGTTTGTATTTATATCTATATAATTGTATAAGAAAAATATGTTTATTCAATACAAAAAATAATTTTAATACTACTAAGTTATAAAATTTTAAAGTTTTTGCTTAAAATATATTTTTAAACTAAATATTTTAGTTTATGATGTCAATTTTTTTAATTAAAATTAGTGTTTAAACATCTATAATTAAATGACATCATTTTACTATACATATCCATTTTTTCTTAGGAATCGACATGTAATATTAAAACAATTCAAAACATAGGGTGTGAGATAAAAGGATAAAGCCATGGTGAATCTCTTCCAATCTTAAGATAATTCTCTTTAGTTTTTCATATTTATATTTACCAATTATTTTGTAGTACTAAAGATTGATTAGCTTATTAATAAATCTATAAAGTTATGCACTTAGCAAAAAAGTATAGAATATAAATATAAGAACTTTCTTTACTTTTATGTTTTATTTTTGCAACTTTTTTTTTGGTTTCAAAATTAATCATTTTTTGTTACCTTTCATTTTAATACAAAATTTTCAAGTTATATAGGTATGAAACTTAATTTCATTACTTTTCTTTTAATGTTTGGTGGCATTATATACTATTTATTTATATGAAATATGTAATATTAAATACATTAATTTTTAATGAATGTTCATTAAATTTATAAACATTAAGCTTAAGATAACTTTTTTGGGGAATGCCAACCTCATATATTTACTAGTGAATATCAAATATAAACTTTTATCATTTTCATTCTTTTCTTATAATCTTTAAAATTGTTAATATTTAGATTTTGAAGTATCAATAGAGATGTTGGAAGTTAGATGAGACTAAACAAGGAAAAAATATAAGGGAGGGAGTGTTAGGAGGGAGAATTTGCGAGATGAAGCCAAGCAAGGAGGAAGAATAAAGGTAGGCTAGAAGGAATGCTAGACCACATTGGTTATTTAAAATAACCATAGTTGAATATGGTTAATCTAAATACTATAATTGTAAAAAATGATGATAGTTATTGTGTATTTTTTTAACATTAATTTCTAACTAATGTGGAAAATTTGGACATATAATAATGCTCATATATACTTTGGTTCGTAATTAACATTAAAGATGAAAAACAATCGATATTAAAGGCTGATTCTGTAATAATGTAAGCTACTATGCATTGTATTCAATGATAATTGAATCTTTAGATTAGTATTTGTGTGAGAACCCATTATTGCAGTTATATACTAGAAACCTAGTATAATCTAATAATTATGATAGATACACATACATTGTGATGTGATACAACTAATGATTGACCTTGAAATTGAGGAATATGCCATGTGATAAAAATGATGTTATGGGCATGAACAATGTAATAAATATGGCCTTGTTGTGACGTGTGAAAGATGGAAACATTGAGGAAATGTGAATTGGGAAAATATGTTTGAAGTGATGTGAATGTCAAAATGATAATTCCCAATAAAAAGGTGAGTAGGATATAAGTGTAAGAAGAACAAATATGGAAAAAAGGTAAGTATAAAGTGGGCTTGGGAATAATAAGATGGACGTATATATTTCATTGATAATTAAGATACAATATGTGATTAATACATACCCATTGATGATTGTGATTCTTTGAAATAATGTGATTTCACGAATGATGCTTATATATGCTATGTATATATAAATTTATGTTTATATATGTATTATTTAAACCCTTTTTATGGTAAGCCTCAATAATATGATGTCCATATGAAGATGAAGAAGGATTGTTTACTAGCATTAATATCAACATCTCTATTATGCTCCACCAATAATTGTCAGACTTTTGCAACCTGGCATTACCCATGATACTTTTTTAGGTAAGATTATATTAGTAGGATTCACTATTAGTAAAATATATCTTTATTATTCTTATCAATTGTTTTAATTATCAATTCATTAAGATTCTTATCAATTGTTTTAATTATCAATTCAGTAAGTCTCATGACTTATTCCTTGTATGTGTGATGTCCTTTTTTAGTTTATAGATGTGAAATGTGTTAACCCTAAGGTTAGATGTGATGAGTTTTGATGATGACAAATGGGTATTCTAATAGCATTGTATATTTTATGTTAAAGTAATATGTATTATACATGCTTTAATAGACATACTATATTATGATTGATGCATATATATGATATGATGATCATGCTTGTTCTTATATATGTATGATGACAAGTAAGTGTTTGCAATAGTATTTCATGTTTTTATACCAAAGTAGTATAAAATCTTCAATAGACATCTAAATTATAGTTGTAATAACAATGCTTGATTATATGCAAAAAAAGTTATATTTTATACAATAATCATTAAGTATATGATTAATCAAGATACATGATATGATAATTATGCATGTTCTTATACTAATTTTTTATATAACTTATATATGAATCATGTATCAATATCTTGATATATTAGATTGAACTAACTATATATATGATTTGCAAAGTTTATGTCTATTATATAGGAAAGTCCAAGATGAAGAAAAGTAAGCAATGAAGTAAAATAATCAAAGATCATGTCATGCTTAACTTAAGAACAAGGACTAATTGCAAGAAAGAAGATGTGATTCAAGTATTGAAGGATGAGAAGATTAAAGTGTTTGAAAGCTTGGAAGCATCAATAAAAGCCTAAGGACTTGATTAGTATAATTTTTCTCTTTAGGCTTTAACTTTCTTGTAAAATAAAGTATTTCATGAGATAAAGTTTAAACAAATTTTTATAGTCATAGCTTAATCAAAATATTTTAAAAAGATATCCTACAATCATGTTTTCACAAGATAGTCTATAGGGATATTTCAAAAACTAATTAGATATGAGTTTTTAATTTTTTCTTTTTTGACTTTTGGTTATTTTTCTGATCATATCTCATAAAATACATATGTTTTGATTTCCAAACATTATCTATATGAAAATAAACTCAAATAGCTCTCTATGGATATATTATTTGCTCAAAATTATCAATATAAAAAAGAGTTATGATTTTCTCAAAATAAGTTTAAAAATTAATTTTTTGTATTTCAATCTTTTCTAATGTGTGCTCATTATTTTAGCCATATTTTAGACACTACAAATGATATAAGCATAAATTTATTTTTATTGAAAATAAACTTAAAAAGCTTTTCATGAACAGGTTATTTGCTTAAAATGACCAAGATATGAAAGAGTTATGAACTATAGAAATTAAGTCTCAAAATTATATTTTTATAGATCCACTCTTTCTAATCTTTACTTATTATTTTAAACATATCTCAAAAATACATTAGATATAACTATGTTATTTGAAAGTAAACTTAAATAACTTTTTAATGATAGGTCATTTGTTCAAAATGGATTTAAAATGAAGAAGTTATAACCTTTTAAAGTTAAGTTTGCAATTCTGTCTATATGAATTGATTCACCATCGATTCTAGATAGGTATAGATGAAACTTTTCATCAGAATCAATTAACCAATCGATTCCTTGTTCTGGTACACATATAATGGCTATTTTTCATTTCTAACTACTCTAAAGGGCTATAATACTCTATCGACTTCCTATATAAGCTAAAAAATATCAAATATAATGAAGAGAGAGCTTGAACTTCAAGTTTTAACATCATTTTATATCTTCCTTTATCAAATCATGATTTAGGTTCTTCTTCATGAAATTATTCTCATTTGTTTTATCCACTTTATTAGAGAATTTGTTTGAGTTGATATTCATTTTGTATTAGTTTCTAATTGTATAGGCTAATATATCCCTTAGAAAATATTTGAAAGGCTAAGGAATCTCTTGTAAAGAGTGAATTTTCTCAAAAAAGAGCAAAAGCATTATAATGAGGCTTCTTTAAGTGCCTGATTGAAACTTAAAAGGATAATGGATTGAAACACAAGCTTAAAAAGCTTGGAGAGTAGATGTGCTTTAGTGAGGATATCTTAGGGATGAACTACTATAAATTCTTTTATTTGACCTTTCTAACCTATCTCTTTATTTCTTTACACTTTAATCTATTTTTATTGTTTTACATGCTTTATTTTTACTGATATATTATGCTGTGATATTTATGTTAATGCTTAGATGATTAAATGCTTAAAAAGGAATATATCTATGCATATGCTTCTTGATGAGTTGTTTATACATAGTTGATAAAAGTCTTGAATATATTGTACTTTAATGTTAATCTTTATGCTTGGATGATTGAATAGGTGAAAGAAAAATCTATCTATATATATGCCTTTTTATTCTCTTTTTAAGCATAGTTGAATGAGTTACTTTGCATAAGTATATTGAATTGTTATATATTGTGTGTAAATCTCTTCATTGAATTATCCTAGATTTATTTGTTAATGATTTATTTATGCATAGTGGAATAAGTTAGTTTGCATTAATTCTTTGAATAATCATATCTTAAGTGTAACAAACATCTTCATAAAGCTCTCTTGGAATTGAATGAATTAAGATTATCCTCATAGATTCCTAAAATCACAGATTTTCCAAAGAGAATTTCAAAAATGTTAGAAGTTCTAAAAACACTCAATTCACCCTTTTTGTGTTTGGGTTGTCGAGGGCTATAATTGGTGTCAAAGCTATGGACTCTTATTTAAAGGACTTAACTGTCTTAAGAGAATCTATGGTAACCTTTGATGGAAACTCTTTAAAAGAAAATTTTAATACTTTAAATACTCCAATGTTTGAATATGTTGATATTTCTAGACTTTCATTTTTTGATAGTTTATATTTTATAGTTTAGAAAGGAAAAATAGAGTGTTATATATAAGCTTTTGATTTTGATTCATAGGATATTATTAAGGATGGTTTTACTTTAAAATAAAAAAGTGAATAGGATGAAGATTATAAAAGAAAATTTACTTTGATTATTAAAGTAATGAAAATCTTGCATAGTAGTTTGAATGATGATGCAAATACTAAAGTGTCTAAATGCTCTAATGCAAGAGAAATTTAGGATATTTTTATTGCTTTTTATCTTGATAGCCATATTTCTATTGATAAGAATGTTTGTGTTCAGCAAGAAAAGAAAATGGAACAAGAGGAAATTATTTACAAGGAGACTCTTCAAGAGGATCTACAAAAATGAAGAATTCAAAGATGAAAAGAAGGATGGTTCTAATGTTGAGCAAATTAAGCTTCGAATGGAAAAGTCATACTCTATAGCTCAAAAGGACTTAGAGCTACATGATTCTAATTTTAATACTAGTTCTTGTGATGATGACTTATGTGCTTTCAATGAATTATATGATAAGAGAATTTTTATAGAACTTAATTATTCAACTTCTTGTAACTTTGAAATTAAGAATAATTTATCCAAAAAGGAAGTTAAACATTCAACTTATGCACTTTTCAAATCTTTGAGTGAAGATATAGATTTTACTATTGGAAAGTTAAGAAAATCTCTTGGTACATTTGAATCAAAGTGAAATTTTTATAAAAAGCTAAAGTTTTCTAATTATATTTTTAAAGAAAAATATTTTTCTTGTAAGGAGTCTACTATTTGAATTATTATGGTCATGAAGGTCATATTTCTCACTTGTGTCTAATTAGAAAAAAATCTTGTGTGAGAAAGAAGGAAATTTGGGTTCCTAAGATATCTAAATGCTTAAATACTAACATTAAAGGACCCTAAATGAAATGGGTACCAAAAAGTCCTCCTCGTGAATTGATTTTGTAGAAAAATTCTGACAAAGATAGGTAATTTGGTCAAGGAAACAAAGAGAGTCTTCAATAAGAGCTTCTCCAAAGTTAGTGATTAAACAAAGAAGACTTAGCATAACTAAAGCTTCTTAAACACACAATAGTGTTATTTTAAAGCTCAAACCTTCTAGAGAGAAGCAATTGTTAAGAAGGAGTAATCCTTTCATTACAAAAGATAAGGTATCAACTTCTCAAACCTCTTGTGTTACTTTATTTGATATTCATTGAAAAAGAGGTTATTGATTTCAAAGCATAAGCATTGCTTGAAGGTTATGATTGACCTTAATTAAAATCATGTATGCATATTAGTTATCCTCTCATGATTACAAATGATAACAAGCTTAAAAGTTATGGTTAAGGATTAATTAGATTTGAAAATGATGAATTAAAAGGTGTTAGCAATGAATTAATTGAGTGGTAAATCGATTCATCTGTGATTGAATTAAGTGATCAATCAATTTTGTAAAGTATGTCTAGATAGCCTGAATCGAGTTACCAATTAATTTAGTGAAGAAAAAATAGTCAGAATTAAGTGATCAATCAATTCAAAACATAAAATAGTGGTTTCTAGAAGTCCGAAATCAATCCTCAATTGATTGATAACATATGAAGGGAAGTTTAAATTTTAAATTTTCTAACCATAAATTGAGTGGTCAATTAATTCATAGATGATTATATTCATCTATGAATTGATTGGTGAATCAATTCCACGGGTCTTTTATATAAGTAACCAAATGCGATAACAGTTTCATTTTTCTTTACCCTTATTCCATTAAAATTGAAATGCATGATTTATTTTGTCTTCATATGCCTATAACCTTGTGATGACTTAACTTAATATAAAGGTATGCAATGCTTAGTATATTTTTCATTAAGTTTCATTGTCTATTGCTTAATAAAGAAGATATACAAATGCTTTGAAAATATTTTTCAAGAATATGATCATTATGCTCACTTGTTTAAATTGATTAATCTTTCACGAGTATATTAGTTTGATATTCATCTAAACCCTATAGACCCAGATCTTGCTTAGGTACTAAAGAAGTTGTCTAGAGCTTTATGTAGGGAGAAAGTGTGACACTACCTCAAGTATAGTATAAAAATTGAAGATAAGTTCAACTCAAGGCTAGGTTAACTCAACTTTCATAATAAAGTTAACTTCTTTAAAAAGGAATAAGATTTAAAAGATTGGCATACTTTATCCTATCTCTATGCTTAACATGCTTTATATTTATTTCTTGAGTATGGATAGTTAAGGAATAGCTATATCATTGTTATGATTGGTAATTTTTCAAAATGATATGTGCTTTTTGTGATAAAGGAAGGCTATTTATTTTATTAAGGCAAATATATCACCAATATAAATTAATGCTTTTGTTTGAATTTGGAAGGTTAACTAATTCCATGTTTTCTAATGGTTCTACTTAAAAGTTTCAAAAGAGCTTATTTCATTAAAGTACCTTGTTAATTGGTGATTATATATATTCTTAATGGTTCTTCATATCATTTGCTCTTATATACTTGTTCCTTTAAAATGGTTTTATAAGTTTTGATGATTTTATGTATTTTCTAAAATCATAAATCTCTTTTTAAGTTTTTCAAAAATCTTCATTAGCTTGAAAATTATTTCATTTGGATTTCCCTTATCTCTTTAAAGGTTTAAAGTTACATAGTTAATGATGAAATACTTACTAAATATTTAGTTTCTATTAATCATGTATCTGTTCTAAGAAAAGCTTGAATGATGCTATCTTCTCCTTGAGATGTCTTTATTATTTGATTTGCATAACTATAATCTCCAATATTAAGTTGTGTGCTTAAAAGTTTGTAAGAATCTTTAAAACTTGTGAGATAATTCAAAAGATCATCTTTAAGCTTGTGAAGTGTTGAAAAAGTTAAAAAGTCATGCCTTGATTTAAAGGTGTGTTATAAAAGGCAAGCATACTAAGAAAAAATTATCACTTATGAAGTTTGTTGATATTCACCTCATAAGTGATAAGAAAGAAGATGACTAGAACCAAAAAGCATTATATATTGCTAAAACCAATTAGTATCTCTATCCTTATTCTTTTCTTATGGATTATAAATGTATGAATTGCATGATTATCTTTATTTACTTATTCTTAGTTGATTAGGATATGATCATGAAAAATATGCTTAGTTGTGATAAAAAAGTACTTAATTATTGTTATTACATGGTCATTGTTATTACTATAGGGAATGTTTGATAGTTTTTATCTATTTTATCCTTATTTTATATTCTTTCATGATATGCTTGAGTTAAGTCTCTTAATTGCTTGAAACTTGTGGTAATCTTTCTTTTTCATAAAGGAAACTTATTAAAGAGATATGCAGACATTTAGTTATTTCAAATGGTTCTTTCTTCAAATTAGTTTGAAAAAAAAAGTCATTGATTTTGAATTGCCTAAATTTTTTTTCATCATCTTGATATGTTATTTCTCTAGAAAAATGTTTTGAAAATAAAAGTCCTTATAACAATGAAAGATTTGGTTTCAAGAAGTATTTTGAAAAGGGGAGTAATCCAAATGCATTTTTGTTAGATTAAAAAAGGTTTATGTTTAGCATATATGTCTTGATCCTTTACATATTTTCAATCCATCTTATATCTTTTAAGAAAGAAGTATATTTTGTTAAAAGTTATGAGAAAATTAACATTGTTTCATTGATGGAGAGCTTAGATAAAATTGAAAGTATGATCAAGAGAGAGCTTATGCAAAATAAATAGCATGATTTGGGGGAGCTTTACTTATATTTGAAATTATGGTCAATACTTTGGCTCATATATCTCTTGACATGAAGAGCTTCAAATGTTTATGCACATTACATATTAATTCATGCTTATATTTAATCTATATTATGGCTCACATTTCTCTTGAAATAAAAAGCTTCAAATGTTTACACACACATTACATGTTTTCTTATGCTTACTTAAAAAAGCAAGGTAAAGTGCTATATCCTTTGACTCATTTATTTGATGAATATTTTTTCATATGATCATGATATATATTCTTTGATAATCTTGTTAAGATCATATGACATGAATATACCTTTACTTATAAAAGATGAATATTATGGCTTCCAATGATGTTTATCTTTTAAGCTACTTTCATCTTCTTATAGAGAAAAGGAAAAGAAAGAGATGATAATGAAAAATAGAGGGAGAAGATAATGACATCAATTGCTTTAATATGTTCTAGATTAGATAGAGAAGAAGATGAAAAGAAAAATATGCTATGTCACTTATATGATATCATTTGTATAACACTACATGTGTCAATATGTTTGGTTATCCTTTTTATTAATGTCAAATGAAGGAAAATGATAACAATATCACTTGCATGACATCACTTGCTTCAATATATTTGCTTATCCATTTTTTTGTTAATGTCAAATAAAGGGAGATAATAATAATATTACTTGTATGACATCACTTACTTCTATATGATTGCTTATCCTTTTTGTTAATGTCAAATAGGGAGGGAAGAAAATGGAAAGAAAAATATGCTATATGCTTAATATTTGATATCATCATATGCTTACCAGATTAAATCATTATATTAGACATATTTTTCTTTGGTGATTTATTATCAACAAAAAGAAGGAAAATGTTAACCCTTAGGTTAGATATGATAAGTTTTAATGATGACAAATGGGTGTTCTAATAGCATTGTATATCTTATGCTAAAGTAATATATATTGTATAAGTTTCAATAAGCATACTATATTATAGTTGATACATATATATGATATGATGACTATGTTTGTTCTTCTATATGCATGATGACAAATAAGTGTTTGCAATAGCATTGCATGTCTTTATACCAAAGTGTTATAAAATCTTAAATAGACATGCTAAATTATGGTTGTAATAGCAATACTTGATTATGTGTTAAAATAGTTATATTTTATACAAATATCATTAGGTATATGATTAATCAAGATAAATGATATGATGATTATGCATGTTTTTGTGCTAATTTGTTATATAATTTATATATGAATCATACATCAATAGCTTAATATAATAAATTGGAGTAACTATATACATGGTTTGCAAAGTTTATGTCTATTATATAAAAAATTCTAAGATGAAGAAGAATGAACATTGAAGTAAAATAATCAAAGATCTTGTCATGCTCAACTCAAAAACAAAGAAGAAATGTAAGAAAGAAGATGTGATCTAAGTATTGGAGAATGAGAAGATTAAAGTGTTTAAAAGTTTGGAAACATAAAAAAAAAAATTCAAGGACTTAATTAGTATAGTTTTTCTTTTTAAGCTTTGACTTTCTTGTAAGATAAAGTATTTTATAATATAAAGTTTAAACTTACTTTTATAATCTTAGCTTGATCAAGATGTTTTAAAAAGATAGCCCACAATCATGTTTTCACAAGATAGCTTATCGGGATATTTCAAAAACTAATGAGATATAGGTTTTTAATCTTTTCATTTTTTACCTTTAGTCATTCTTTTGATCATATCTCATAGAATACTTGTGTTCTAATACCTAAACTTTTTTCATATGAAAATAGACTCAAATATCTCTCCATGGATATATCATTTGTTTAAAATGATTAATATATGAAAAAGTTATAATTTTTTCAAGATAAGTTTAGAAATTATTATTTTTGCATTTTAATCTTTTCTAACATGTGCTTATTTTTTTGACCATATCTTAGAAACTACAAATGATATGATTCTGAAATTATCTTAATGTAAAAATAAACTCAAAGAGCTTTCCATGGACATATCATTTACTTAAAATGACTAAGATATGAAAGAGTTATGAACTATACAAGTTGAGTCTCAAAATTAGATTTTTACATATCCACTCTTTTTGACCTTTGCTCATTATTTTACACATATCTCAAAAATTAAATTAGATATGAGCATAAAAACTAGTCCTATTTGAATGTAGACTTAAATAGCTTTATAAAGATAGGTTACTTACTTAAAATAGATTTAAAATAAAGAAGTTATGATCTTTTAAAGTTGAGTCTGTAATTTTATATGAGTGAATCAATTTACTAATCGATTCTAGATAGGTAGAGACAAAACTTTTCATTAGAATCGATTAACTAATCAATTCCAACTATTTTGGTGTGTATATAGTAGCTAGTAACAGCTAGTTTTCATTTATAACTACCTTAAACGGCTATAATACTCTATGGGTTTTCTATATAAGCTAAGAAACATTAAATACAATAAAGAGAGAGCTTGAAGTTCAACTTTTAACATAATTTTACATCTTCCTTCATCAAATCATGATTTGAACTTTTCTTTATGAAAATTTTCTATTTTAAGAGCTTCATTCGTTTCATCCATTTTATGAGAGAGTTTGTTTGAGTTAATATTCATCTTGTATAAGTTTCTAATTGTAAAGGATGAGCTATCCCTTAGAAAATCTTTGAGAGGGTAAGAAATCCCTTGAAAAGAGTGAATTTGCTTAAGGAAGAGTAAAAACATTGTAAAGAGGCTTCTTCAAGTACTTGATTATAACTTAAAGAGATAATGGATTAAAACACAAGCTTAGAAAGCTTAGAGAGTGGATGTACACCTTGGTGAAGATATCCAAGGGAGGAACCAATATAAATTATTGTATTTAACTTATCTACCCTATCTCTTTGTTTCTTTTGCACTTTAGTCTATTTTTATTGTTTACATGCTCTATTTTTGTTGATATATTATGTTGTAATATTTATGTTAATGCTTGGATGATTAAATGCTTAAAAGAGGAATATATCTACGCATATGCTTCTTGATGACTTGTTGATACATAGTTCATGAAAGTGTTGAATATATTGTACTTTAATGTCAATATTTATGCTTGGATGATTGAATAGGTGAAAGAGAAATCTATCTATATATATGCTTCTTGATTTTCTTTCTAAGCATAGTTGAATGAGTTACTTTGCATAAGTATATTGAATTGTTATATATAGTGTGAAAATTTCTTCATTGAATTATGTTAAATTTGTTTGTTGATGATTTGTTTATGCATAATAGAATAAGTTAGTTTGTACTAATTCTTTAAATTATCATATCTTAAGTGTAACAAAAATCTTCATAAAGCTTTTTTAGAATTGATTAAATTAAGATTATCCTCATGGATTCCCAAAATTAAAGATTTTTCAAAAAGAATTTAAAAAATGTTAGAAGTTCTAAAAACACCCAATTCACCTTCTCTTGTATTTAGGTTACCAAGGCCTACAAAATGTTTTATACATCACTATCAAGAATCCAAGCTAGTGTAGCATACTAAAGATGGCAAAGATAGTAACTATTACATGAGTGTCAAAGTAGGGCCATGTAGTTGTAAGGAGTTAGAAGTTAGTACTAGATTTCTTGTAAAAAGGATGTTTTGTTCTTAGTTTATTGTGTACTATGCTTTTATCATGTTATTCATTCTTTTTGCGTGCAAAATGATGATTTGTAATTATTTCAAGAGATAAAAGTTGTAATAAGACGTCATATATTCATGTTGGTGAATACTACGATTGAGTAAAATTTGTGATATTAAAATTCATTTGGTTAATGTATATTTAATTTGAAATATAAAACATAAAATTAATATCATGTAATTTATAGCATTATACATGTACTACTTAATAATATTTGCATTTGAATTATAAATAATAGTAGAAAAAAAAGAAATATTTTCAATGTAATACATTAATATGTACCTATAGTAATTAAGATTGTAGAATAATAATATGTTATTAGGATAATTATATAAAAAAAATTTCAAGCTAAATAAATGCAATTGTTCAACCCATGCATGTGACAAGCTTAAAATCTAATAGGGGTATATTCTGAGGGTGTAATAGTCAAGAATATCATATAATAAATTTTTATTAGTATGGTTCGTAATTTTTTATAATTACACTTCAGGGATATTAGAGAAGAAAATCTAGTGGCGTACAAGTACTAAAGCTAGCAGTTATGCTCCACATATATTTATTTAATCCTTTTTTTAGTTTATACATATTTATCCATATTAGTCTAAATTAGGATAAAGATAAATTGAGTTGTAATTAGTCCAATCAAATGAAGGTCATGTTGCATCAAGTTTTAACATTGCTCTACATTAAATAAAACTCATTGAATTTACAACCAAAACTACAACGAAATAAAAAATAATAAAAATAAATTTTTTTAATTATTAACATCTTAATGATTCAATTTCCACCTCACTTTGTTCCCTTGGTATATTAAATTAAGCAAAACCACCTTGCTAAACCAATTAGTTACAAAAATAGGAGATTCTATTGCATAAACCTTGGTTTAATATATTAAAATTTTTATTATGTATTAACTTTGTATTAATAATCAGTGACACCATTGTGTCGAAAAATATATCTAGGTAGTGAGATTTGAAAATTTTTACTAATTTTAGATTATTAGCTCTTTAAACTACAAAATATCAAAATAAGTTTAAACGGTCGCATCGAATAGAAGTGTTTTTACTATTTATTTTTATCTTTAAAGTTGTCTGTAAATTTAGTTCTTATATATTATTAAAGTATATCAACACAAGCAAAAATAGTTTATCTAAAAAATTTTAAAAAAATCTCCACTATCACATATATAAAGATATCATAATGATTAATTTAATAAAAATAATTTTAAATATATTTAAATATAATCTATACAAATATTTTAAAATGATATTTTTCACGTTATAATATTAACTCATGTGAATTGTTTTCTTAATTTATTGCATTGGCTTTCAATATGAATAGAATTCATTTAAATAGCAAGTTGCCATTTTAAAATGGTGAGATAGTTACTTTCAAAAATTGCCAATTGGTGGTGAAAGTCATAAACTTAGACCAAGGTTTGTTAACCTATAGGGGATGGAGGTGTTGCTCCTAAGGGGGACATTGTTTTTGTTTGCACTCGGCGTAGGAAAATAGTTTGTGTATATACATTAGATGCACATAAACAAGATGAAACCATAAAAAAGCATAGACGTATAATCCTCACATTCTTGCCATTGATGTTTGTTAAAAGGGTAGTGAACTCTCATTTAGGGGCATTGATGGTGTAATTAGGGTAAGAGCTGGGTGCCTCTGATGGCAATCAGATTTGGAGCTACATCCTTCTCTACTTAGTTATCTAAGCCACATTCTCTTGCCATTTTAATGTGGCATTCCTAAAATAATTATGCTTAAGAAATTAAACTTGTAAATAAATTGTGCTAGTGTATAATAACTAAAGGAGTATGTAAAGGGTAGGAAATTTATTTAATTAGGGGAATTGGGGGTGTAGTTATTCTCCCACTTACGTTGATTGAGAACTAAGCACTTGGCATGGTGGTAATGTAAGGGGGAAAACTCAGAATGCGATAAAAAATTTTAGGTAGATCATTTAATGGTGTGATTACATTCTTATACATGAAGGTAAAAGAAAAAAAAATACTAGACAGTTTCTATAATGCAACTCAGGATGGACAGTTTAGTGGTGTTTGCCAGATTTGGATGTCCCTCAAGTTGCTTCTGCTATCATGTAGACAGTATCCATGGGCCACAAGAAATAAATCATTTTTATAGTGGGTTAGGGTTATCATATTGCATATGGATGGATACTGATGGCAAAAAGGTTGTTGGTGCTTATGACCTTTAGTTTCCATTGGCTTTTTAATCATCAATGCTCAAGCATCTCTAGATGTAGGTTAACCACGCAATCAGAGGTTCCAAGAGTTGAGAATTGAGACTCTTATTAGTACCTTGGCTTGCTCCTAGGATGCATGCAGAAGTTGTTTTGCTTAGTCAATCATGTTTTTATCTTAACATTAGTATGATCCATGTAAATGGTCCAAGTATCTTCTGGTGGGTAGGTGCCTAATTCATTTAAATGGTCTAAATTTTTTCATAGTAGTGGGGGTTGACGAAGTGTTTGCATTTTGTTGGCACGTGCATGCGATGTTCCCTTTTTTTGTTATTACCTTTGCTAGTCTGAATGACTATAACTCAAAGGCGTAATCTCTTATTTCTAATGCTATTCTAAATGTTAGTTTCAATTATCGTCATGTCTATGACACACTACGAGCCTTATTTCAATAAATATGCTGTCTTATTCTATCGTGCCTATATTTGAAGATGTGCTTTTAATGGTGTGACCTTTTTTGAAGTTACAAGGTGTTAAAAACATCTTATGTGCCTTACTAGGGTTAGGTCCAATGAATTGTTATGAAGGGCAATGAGAAATAGTCGCTGATGGCTAGCCAATTGCACTGTTGATCCCAACTAGTAGTAGTGAAGGTGGCAATGAAAATTGTGAAATGCAGGACCAGGACCAGTTAGAGCTTGATGAAAAGGATAAAGAAGTTGATGAGGATATTTTAAGTATGTCAAAAGAGACTATCATGGGTATGGTATTTGAATCGTTAAAGGATGCGAAGAATTTTTACAAGAAGTATGCTCGTGTGAAAGGGTTTGGGGTAAGGATGGATGATATATATTGGAATAAGGAAGGGGAACCTCAGTCAAGAAGAATGGTATGTAATTCGGAAGGTAAAAGGAAGACAAAGTACATTGAAGACCTAGAACGAAAAAGAGAGCATAGGACAATGACTCAATCAGGGTGCACAGCTTGCATGAAAGTTAGAAACAATAAGGAAAGAGGTGTTTGGGTGGTTTTTCAGATTTAATGACATTCATAACCATCGTATCCTTGCACCAGAATACGTTGCTTTCCACAAGTGTCATCGGAGGGTGGCAGCTACTGATGCAACTTAGATTGATATTATGCAATCATATGGCTTTAGGGGGTAGAAATATATGAATACATTGCTAGGCGAGCAGGCGGGTATGACAAGCCGGTTTCACCAAGAAGGATTTATATAATCACATTAATCGTGAACGCAGGTTGAGAAAGAGTGATGGGGATGCAATGGCAGCATTACACTATTTGTAAGGCAAAGTGGACACTAACCTCAGATTTTTCATGAAGTACAGCATTAATAGTGATGGTTGCTTAGAACATTTGTTGCGGGTAGACAACACTAGTGTGTTAGATTATAGATGTTTCAGTGATATGCTGGCCTTTAATTTGACATACAAGAAAAATAAGTATGATAGATCGGTTGTTGTATTTTTTGGGGTTGACCACTATAGAAACACAATGGTGTTTGGCTATGCAATTGTTGCAAGTAAAACTAAGGACATTTACAAATGGTTGCTGCAAGCATTACTTGAGTTAAATGATGGGAAAGAACCAATGTCAATGATAATAGATGGGGATCCAGCCATGAGAAGTGCAATAAACTATATTTTGCCCATGTGTACTCACAGATTATGTGCTTGGCATTCATAAAGAAATGCAACTAGCAACATTGGTGATCCACAATTTACCAAGTGCTTTAAAGACTGCATGTTCGGTGACTTAACCATTCTACAATTTGAGTTGAAATGGAAATCACTTATTGAAAATTTTGGTGTTGAAGAAAATGAATGGGTTCAAAGAATGTATACGAGGAGAACAATGTGGGTTGCCGCATATCTCCATGGCAAGATATTTGTGGGTCTACGAACAACTTCTTTATGTGAAGGTATGAATGCCCAAATTAAGAAGTTTGTGAAGCAGAGCCATAACTTAGTGGACTTTGTGCACCACTTTCAACGGACCTTAGATTACTTTAGGTACAATGAATTAGCAGCTGACTACAAAAGTGTTCATAGGATGTCCATTTTGACTATAACATTAGAGTTAATAGAACGGAGTGGTGCCAAAGTGTACACAAAGGAGACATTTTGGATCTTTCGAAGAGAAATAAAAATGTTGGGTGCTTGTGTTAGTGTTGATTGCAAACAAAGGATCACAACAAAAACCTACCTAGTGAAGTGTTTTATAAATCTCAAGAATGCCTAGTCTATCCACGTTCATAGACAGCAAGAAGTGTGAATTCGATGCGAATGTGGCAAGCTACAATCATTTGGTATCCCATGCTAACATATAATATTTGTAATGGTGCAAGAAGATATAGATAACTTACCACCATCCTTGTTAGTGTGCCACTGGATGAAAAATGCTAAAATCTTGGAGGACTTGCCATCGAGAAAAATGGCAATACAACAAACTTGGCAAGGTTACGATATGGTGCCCTCACCCAAGAGTGTAGGTTAATGTGTAACTTAGGATCACAAAATACTGAAAATTTTTTGCATGTTAGAGATGCTATAAGAACTGTTACTAATGAGTTGCATGAATGTAAGTTGAACCAGGCAGTAGCAAGAAACTTCAGCAAAATTGGTGAAAAAGTCCTTGACCTGTTAGCCCCATGGGCAAAGGAAAAGTCACCATTTACTGCTGGCTCCACAAGAAAGAAGCGTCAGTGTGCCTTATGCCGAGAGGAAGGTTACACAAGGGTCACTTGCCCATTAAGGGGATCAAGGCACATCAAGAGCCCAATCGAACAACATTATGTTGGGGATGAGGCCATGTCATCAGAAGATGACATGGACTTGAATCCAGCTAAGTTTGATAACCCTTTCATTAATAGTTTTACTGTTGGTACTTCTTTACTCTTTAGTTTCCATTGCCACTGATATATTTTTGAGTTTACACTGGATTGGATATGTAACTTGAACATACAGTAAGTTATGCTTATTTTTCAGATACTTTCTTGGCGGGGTGATAACTTACACAATAGTGCATATGACTTTGTTGCATCCCTAGAGCCTATGGAAGTAAATCAAAGAGAAGAAGTTATTAGCCTTTGGACACTTGATGGTAAAGATGATGAGGATTAGGTATGATCCAAAATATAATGCACTTCTCATTGCTTCATGCTATACTGTAGGCCATTAATAGTTGAAAGCATTGCAGGAACACACAGAGGACGACATGGATACTTAGTCAACTGAATATTTGCAATTGGTCACAAGGTAGGTTCATTATGGAAGCTTATAATTCCTAGATTGATATCACACGTGTTAAAACTCTATTATGCATTAAGGTTGTTTCGGCTTTTAGGACTCAACAATCTGCTATCAACAGCATAGGGAACTAGTATTTAGGATTGATGGTTTTGTGTTTAACATAATCTCAGTGAATGATGTGGTGTGACTAGCAAGAGATTTTGTTATGCCGTTAGGCTCTATGTATTACAAATTCATTGATTTTGTTATTCTCGGAATGAAATGACTTTTGGTTAGGAGAAATGTTTTCTTTATTTCATTTATTTGGCTTTTGGTTGCAATAACCAGATTCTGTACCAAGTCAGCAATGTATTGATTGAGTTTAGTCATGGATGTTTCTTGACTAGATTTACCACCTTAACAATTAAGTTATAGCCCCTTTCCTTAGGTGCGTATAGGGGAAACCGAGGAAATTCTCCCAATTTAGAAATCAAAGGAAAAATTTAAAAAGAAAGGATAAAGGAAACAAGGATTTCACTTTTATAAATTCATACATTTTATATTGGACTAGGAAAAGGAAGCGTTATTATTACTTTAAACAAAGTTGCAATTCTCACCTTTTGCAAACTTTTTGTCATAGGCGTTGAAAATTGTGATTTAAAGTGAAAAAATTTGAAAATCAAGGATAACCATGATTTAGATATTTTATAAAACTCAATTTGAAATTTTTTTTGTTATACCTTTTGGATATTTCCCTTCTTATTATTCTTATTGAATTGAAAAGTGACGTAGATAACAATGTCAAAATATTATGTTGCTGGAGTAATTTAAGGTGTTCTGATGAATGACATGCAAGAAGTACTTGCATGTCATTTTTATTATGAATTGACACAACAAGAGAAGCTAGTAATGCAATCAAAATAGTCAAAGAGTGACTAACTTTAGAAAAACTAAAACTTAAGCAAAACTAGGACAAGATATTTATTAAAGCAAATGCAATTGATCGAGGGGGGAGCAAATGCAATTGACAAGGGGGGATGGATGATCTAGTAACCCCTGTTGCAAGAGCATCACTTATGAAAACCTTAGTAATGGCCGCCTGTGAGACCTTCACTGGTGCAAACTGAAGGACAGTTATTGTTACTTACACACAATCCTCTAAACGTGTGGCTCTTTGACTCATACCATATTGCCTTTATCCCTAACATCGCTTCTGCATGTATCAATGCAACTAAACAATTACTCAACATCATAGTGATTTAATTTAGCATTTACGCAGCTTATTTAAAAGTGATTGATGTAGGGGCTTATAGGAAGTAAAGAGAATAACGATGAAGAAAACAAAATCCTAAATCGTGCTCTACCCATTACTGCACCAACCCTTAATAAATTAGTTGAATACAAACGAACCTATTAGCTTGGTAGAGTCCTGTATTTATATATTGGATGTTAATTGTCATATTTAAGATATTAAGAATGAGCTTATGTAATAGATGTAAGAGGTGATGGAAGGAAACTGATGAGGTGGAAAGAAGAATCGACCTCCTTCATGACATACATTGTAATGAAGACGGATGTTGATAAATACAAATGACGCGTCACATGTAGGTAGAGGACATGTGTTTCATTTGGAAGAGCAAAGCTATGCATGCAAAGGCTGTCGACCCTAATAATTTGAGATTAGCCGCATAATGAACATGTTAATGTGCTTGTGGTGTTATGTTGAATAGAGTCTAGATGGCTGCTACTATATAGCTAAGTAGTGGGGTTTGTCTTTATTGATGGTTAATGCTTACTTTACCCGGTAATATGCTGTGAATGATTCATCCTTTGGTTGCAGTAAATGTGCATTTGCTTTTCTGGTTTTTTGGAGTTAAGTCCTCTATTGTTGGAAACATACAAGTGTTTAACTCTGTTAATTCATTCATAGGTATGATTATTGGAGCAAGCCAAGCAAGATCATGTTTCATATTGCATTCAAGACTTTATAGCCAGGCTTTTCCTTGCGGGGAAAATTTCACGACCAGTGCTCAAATTGTATTGGCATGGATACTTAGATGTCACCTTGATAAAGGTTACCCCATCTAATTCAAAACACTAATGTTTAGTATGTGGTAATGTATTTGAAGGTCAATTACATCCAAAAATGGTAAGATCATCTACTGAAAACAATCAAAACTAATTCTATTTACACAAATAAAAGGATCATTTATGGTTACCCTAACTAATTCAAATAACCAATGTTTAGTCTACAGTAATGTAATTCAAGGTCAATAACATCCAAAAATTGTAGGATCATTTATTGAAAACAGCCACAACTAATTCTATTTACACAAACAAAAGGATCATTTACTGAATCATGCAAAAATGATTTTGGGCACCTACTGCATATAACCACACAAGGAAGGAGTGATGAAACACATATTTCATTGAGTAATCTTCTTTACATGAGTCTAATCTTGATATGCCTCACATGACCATACAATAAGTCCACATAATTACATCTATTAAACCTAGAGGTGTAACTCCATTTCATCCTTTCAAAACACTTTCAAAAAATCTAATTACGGGTTCATATAATACTTCCTGGCATTTCACTTTCCAAAGCCTACTTGACCCGACACCCATGCTGCTTTGTCAACTACAAATACATACCCCAAAAAGATAGTTGATAAGCAGCATGGTCAACACTATATGTACAATCCAAAATGATACTTTGTAAGTGTTGTTGGCCTAAAGGTTCACCTGATACCCCATCTGATCCCCAATGATCCCTAACAGCAAGGATAACTTGCTCCCTCTTCATATTGTACTCTCCAAGCATGAGGTCAAGCACGAAGCGCATTTGCCCAACATCTCCTTTGGGTTGCAATATCAATATATTGTAATTTACTAGATTTTCAACCTAAGATAGCAAAAGATTAAGTATGCAACATTACCACAGTCTTGAAATCTCCCCATAGGGCATCCAGTGTCATCCATCTAGCCACCCACACACCACAAGCATAACTGTGCGTATAGAAAAAGGTACTTAGAGGGGTTGAATAGCATAAACAATAAAGGCATATACAAATGAGGTACATCAAATAATGGAAATACCAGTCATCCTGTTTGGGGACTCCAGCCGGTGTAACAATTGTCCATTTGAAAAATTTAGGGATAGTTTTCCATCAGGTGTTATGGATACAATTATCCTTTAGTAGGCTTTCAATGTATGTAGCCTTCAAGCATGCAATAACATGGGTGAAGTAACAAACATGTAATCATAGCAACTAACACTACAAATACATTAATATAAAAGTATACCATTGACTTGATTTGCCTATGCTTATCCCCTTTAGTGGCAGGACTTGGATCTAAATTCAAGTAAAGTAACTTCTCATCCCAAAATGAAATAATCAGCAAGAACCAATGGAGGTTGTCATCATTCAAGGGAATGTAAATTCTATCCATTGTGTTCATACTATTTGACATGAACAGAATATGGAAACTTCTTATTGCTTTCTCAGGAGTCAAGGTCCTCTCAAGGGCAAGTTGCTACAAATTTGAAATAACATTTCAGATAATCATAGCACTAATATCCAGAAACAAATTGTTTGCTCTAATTGACTTACTGTAAAGTGGGGTGGGAGAAACCAGTTGCAAACACATTGGTGATTTCATTCCTCATAAGTTATCCTAGCAACCACCATTGTAAGCACCTGCAAATGTTATGCAATGCAGCATGGACACATTAGGATTTGATTGAAATATAATACAAATGAAAGGGTGTTAGTTTAGTAACTTACAGCACCATAAACCCAGCGCTCAGGACAAAGCGACTTCAGATCACCTCTACTTAAGTCTCCACTTTCACATTCAGCCAACATCTCACTGCAAGGGTTATTTAATATAATGTCTATTACTATCATCACATGGAGGTATAAACATCCTGAGTGTCTTACCAGATTGCAAGGAAATAAAGGAATGTAAAAAATTATCATTTATTGAGCTTACCCTACAATCTTTTCAGAGGAGAAGATATAAGTAACCATCTCCAATTCTTGTTGGGTTAATTTCATAGCGACTGTTGGATGGAAGTCAACATCTAGACCAAGTGGAAGTGGAACTTCTACAGTTTGAGCAACACTCTGAGTGCCTATGATAGAAGATGCAAGAGCCATGCCTTTATTTGGTTGCTTAGCACAAACATCTTGCAACAATTTGACAAACAATTTCCGACCAACCATACTTCTTTTTTGGATGTATCACTTTCCCTTTACCCTTCGTATCAAGGTATGTAGGAGTTTGATAACACGTAGGTGCTTGTATCAACACAAAGTTATAAATATGTTGGAGAACAATAATAAGGATTGCTTATTACAAGAAGCATGCATAGGTACATTGTCAAGCTACTTACTTGTTCTGTACTCGCTGCACCACTAAGTGTCAGCTTCCTCTATTGTTGGCCGGTAATCTGGGATGTGCATTGATATTATATAAGCATTGAGTTGTCTGCTGCAAATGGGTTTTCCACAGAGGTATAAGTATTTCCTCCCTTAGCTCTATCTTTGAGACAACTTTCAACCTGGTCACCTAGTGTTTAAGTTGCTCAAACATTTTCATTAGCTTACCCTTGAATGATTGATCTCCTGCAGTCTAGGTAGCTATGACCTTGTTCAATTTACTATGATCTAATTGAACAGAGGTAACTAGATCCTCTAACATTTCAACTCTATTTTATAGGGTCTACAAATAAGAATAACCCATAGTCAATATCTCAGTTGATTATCAAATATCAAAGGTCAAGGTTGTTACAAGTTTACCTCCTTTCTCCTACACTTTCTCATTTTCCTTAGCCTTAAAGAGCCAGTTGCACCGATTCCGTCCATAGGCGGTATCAGATATTGATATGTCTTCAAAGTAGTCTTTCTCCATGTAGGTCAACCTATATATAGGAAATGTTAGTCCATTCTTGTTGTTGAAGGCCTATAATTCTGTGCTATTATCCTTGCAGAGATTGAAGGCTGGTCAGAGGATCGGTGAAATAAAAAACAAGTCTTGAATGTGCTAATAGAATAATTTTCAATTAAAAAACCCTTAATCTGAAATGAAAGATCAATAGTTTGTGTCTTGGCTAATGAAGATTACTTGCACTAGATAATTTGAATGTAGTGATTCCAACTGCGACCTGACCTAGTGATGTTACACATGCTACCTGCAATCAAGATAAGCAAACACCTTCCTATGTTAAGCAACTAATCTAGGACCCCTTATAAGCATGTGTGAAAGTGGGAAAAGAATGTTTCAAGCAAAGAAAATGAGCTAAAAACCACCCAAGTTGGATTGAAGGTTAACCCACAATTGCCGGCCTAACTCGAGACATTGGATTATAATAGGTATGCCGACTGCACCTAAACCATTCATCCACATTGAAGTCGTATTTTTTACCATAGGGAAGCTTCTGTCAATTAGGGAAGGAAAAGTAGGCTAGTGTTGGTTTCAAATGAAATTCATTCAGGATGAGATATAATGCAGTCGACTCACGTCTATAAGTGTCATTTGGGCCTTAGTCGGACCCGCTGGGAAAGGGTCAGTGTTGGACTTGCCTTCTACTGTAATACAGAATACATGTTTGGTGGTGGACCCTGCAAAGAAGGACAGAGGTCCATAGCATTCTTAGTTTGTACCATAACCTCCCTGGCAGAAAAGACTTAACCTTACTTGTCAATTCTCATTGTACTTAGTCCGTCGCCCCTGGAAATTGATTAAACATTTGCATGGCTCAACCATCTAACTAGTCTACCTCACCTTATGTGGCTCTAACAGAACCAAGCCCATGATATCAAAATATACTTTATTTTATTATGAAAATATTTTATATAAATGAAGACTTTTAATTTAATTAGATTACCTAATTACATATTCTAACTTAATTTTTTTATATTATTCTAAAACTTATATACTGTTTCACTCTATTTTTAATTTATTCAATGTTTCATTTAACAGGCATATAATCTAAACCTAAAGTTTATACTTTATTTTTGTTACATAAATATCAAAATAAATTAAAATATTTAATTGAATTAAAATACGTAACTATATATCCTATTTTTCACTTTTATATTACTTCACATCTTACTTATTATACTATATATTTTTACTTTTTTAGTGTCTATTATTATTAATAATTTAGAAATTAATATCATAAAATAATATAAATATATCATGAAATATTTAATTTTTTATATACATATATTTAATTTAAAATTTTAATATAAAATATAATAATGACAATAATTAATTGTATATATATTATTTAATGAAAATATTTAAAAAAATAAAATCAAATTTATTTGTTTAATATTTTCAATATTATCTCAATATTAATACACTCTATTGCTTTATAATTTTACAAATTAAGCACTTTTTAATACATATATATAATTTAGATGTTAATTATATCTACTTCAATGTATATATTTTTTATACTCACTATTATTATTTATAGTCTATCAATTATATATTTTTATTGTTTCAAAATATTTATAATTTAATTCCAAATTTATTTATTTAAATATTTTTCACTTCATTGATAGTATATATATACCATAATATGTTTTATTTTCATTATAAAATTATCTTACATAAGTAAAAATTTTAAATTAATTAATTAGGAATATATTTTATTTTTAACTCTTATAATCCTTTTTAGTATGTTAATTGTTTCTATTCATTTTATTTGATTTATCGCATATTTTTTTCATCTTTTTTTTCTTTTTTTCATATCCACTACAGTTATTTACAAATAAAATATTAATTTCACAAATAAATATATATAATAGGATACATTTTATTTTTGCATTATATTATTTTAAATAGTTTATAGATATAATTTAAATCTTATATTACTTTACAACTTATTTATCTTCTTTGCTCCATTTTTTTATATGATTTAGATATTAATATCACTAAATAATATGAATATAATAATATATATTTAATTTTGCCTATAAAAATATATTATATATGTTAGAAAATGAATGTACAAAGTATAAATTGAAATAATTAATTACATATTGTATTTAATAATTATGTTACTTATAATAAAATTTTAAACAATAAAAAATATCTTATTTATTTTTAAAAATTTATTTTTATATATTAACTAATATATTTTAATATATAAATAAATTATGACACTTATTAAAGATTATTTTTTTCATTAAATATTGACTCGTACATAGCACAGGCTCAAAAGCTAGCTAATCTTACATAAAACCTTTTTTTTAAATTTCATGATGTTTATTTATGCAAGTTAATTATCATCCCATTGTTAAACTCATTTGAAAACTTGTTATGTAAAAAGTTTGACACCTAACCTTCACTTGATTCTAATGAGATAACTCTGAAAGAATCATGAAGATAATTTTTTTTTCATTCTTAAGATGAAGAAACATGTATTCTAGTGGATCAAAAGGATTAATTCTATCGAGTGGAAAAAAGAAAAAATTAGGGGTTCAGTACATGATGATGCCATTTATGAAAATCTAGGATTAAATTTATAATCGAATCAACCTAACCCAATTTTAAGTTGTAAAAAATTAATATAAAAAGTATTAATTGAAATATTTAATCACATATACTATTGTTCAATTAGTATTTTTCTAAGATTTCACTATTCATTCTTTATTTAATTTCTTTTTATCTAAATTCTTTATTATTCAATTATAATCTTATGATTTTCTTTTTTTGTAAGACTATTACAATTATTTACAACTTAAATGGTAATATTATAGACTAGGTAAATAAATGATGATATATTTAATTTTCTTATAAAAATATTTAAATAAGTTAAAAGTTTAATATAAGAATATTAATTAAAAAATTAGTTGCACAATATATTATTTATAACTAAAATAAAATTTATTTATTTAAATTTTATATATTTTATTAACATCAATTTTGATATGTTATATTTTAAATTAAATATATATTAATTAAGATTTTGTTAGGTCTATAAGAGTAATTATATTGTATGTTTAAGTTCGTTGATTATAAAGGCCTTTGTTATTGTATCCGTCAAAATTTATATTTGAGTTCATTGATTAGAAGTATATATTAAAACATTCACAACACAATTTGTAGTAATATTTTATTACGTAATTAATTGGCATTTGGCAGGTACTCCTATAGGGGCTACGAACTCATTCTTGAAAGCAATGCATCCTAAAATGTGCATGATGAATAAATCATAAATGAGAATTTCTATTTCAGCTAGGGAGTCCATGAACATGCTCCATTCTCCTAGAAGGTGTGAAAAATAATTATTAAAGTGATCAGACTCAAGCTACATATAGTATAACACTTCCTTAATGGTATCCTAAGGCTCTCTTGGTGAAGGCATCATATTCTCAAACTAAAAATAAGTAAGCCCAATGGCAACTCCTATAAGTGATCCATGTGTGATAATTAAAGTTTTTGTAAAAGATCCAAGTCAACTCTAATTGCATTGGAAGTTGAATAGTTTCATCGTCTTTAGTGAGGATTCTCTTTACCAAGTCTCTTGCCTCAATGCTTTGCAAAATTTCATATTCCTAATACCTTTGCATCTTTAGGGGATAAGTAAGGCATCTGGATCGCTTGCCTATGAGTAACACCTATAAAAAGCCTACCAATTTTGCACCAATGCCCTTTATTTTCATATGTTTTTGCAAATGGAACTCGAAGCATAAGAATATTTGAATATCACAAAATATCCGAATTCTAATTCATCGTCTGCCCTGAATCTTTTCCCCCCTTCTCTAAGGTGGCAACCTGCTTCGACCCTTACTTATTAAACTTCCCCAATTTCATTTTAATAATCTTTAGGTATTTTTTTAGTTGTTAGATAGTTTTTATTTTTCATTACAATAGTTACTGGGCTTTGCTATGACAAGTATGGAACAACTGTCAAAGAATGATTATATAAGTATTTTTTTCACATTTAAGGAGAAGAAACACGTTCTTTAATAGATAAAAAACAATAATTCTATTTAGCCTATTTTCAATCCAGTCTTGACATCCCATGCAGGCTACTGTTTCCTTCTTAAAGATAATGCATCGTTAATGGTGCATGATACATGACTCATAGATGGGAATCTTTATTTTGGATAGGAAGTGAATGAATATTCCCCAGTTTATTGATAGATGCATGTAAAAACTTGAAGTCCTTATTCCTTATTCTAGGCTCTAAACCAAATCAATGGTATAGGAAGTTCCATTGTCCTATCATCCTTAGAGAGAACTTTCTGTGTCAAATCCCTTGACCTTTCCCTCGATAAAGTTCCATATTCATGATACCTACACTATTCACCACATTTTTCTCAATCAATTAAAGCCTACCTCTATATGTATCCTATACTCATCGAAGGCACTTATTTACTATCATTCTTAAGTAGATATTTTGTAATGTCCAATGGGATAATCCCTTATTAAGGTCGAAACTTTAAATCAAAGCCACTTTGCTATAAATGCAAGTTAGAAAAAGTAATAACAGTATTCTTTCTTCTAATAAGGTTCCAGTGCTAAGTGAATTTACATAAAATGCAATTGCCATAATGATATGAACCATGATAAAATGGTTTTCAATAGCTGTGTATGCCATTTTAAACACCATGTGTGTTTATTGACGCTGGAGCCACATAAGATAGCATAGTGGCAAGATTGATGAATTCACAAGAAATTAGAACACCAAATATCATGAAAGAAGCTATCTTATTGTTAGAGAAGCTATCAATATCAGATACATCATTCACAAAGCTTTCTTTGTAGTTTTAAGAGTAAGCATCAAATTCAATTTGTGATTGCTTCTGAGAAGAACTCTCCACAACCTGTGACCTACATGAGATGGTTACATATATAGATGGTAAGGTATGCCATAATTTTTTCATGTAACACAAGGTGCTCAAAAAAGCCTAATAAGGAAATGAGAGTAATAATTGGTCTGAAAATTACATTAGTGCAATTCAACTTGGATAAATAACACTAAATATATGAGCTGGTTAATCTTGTCATATAATGGTTTAATGACTTGATCAAGCCATCTATCCACATGTAAAAACTTGTATGTTATGTGGTAACAACATTAAATATACAAAATTTGGAATTTTAATATTCATAATTTGTTTAATGTTACTTGTATATAAAATTTTAACATTGCATGTGAGCCATTGTTAGGATATCGACAAAGTTTTACATTATGAGAGGTCGAGTTGGGTTGCTATCGTGTGAACATAGTATGGATGTTTAAAGTTTTTCAATTTGAATCAGGTGGACCATTTCAATAAATGAATCATCTCTTGCTGGTGCAATCAGTAAACAAGTAGTCTTCGAGTTTGGCATAAACGAGTGAAACCTTACCTTAGTTTAACACAGATTGGGCCTGTAGTGTTGAATTGCCACTCGTGGTGAAGTCAAAGCTCTTAAACAAATCCACATTACTATAGATGGAAGTTAGTAATGGCTAGAACGCCATTCCTTCTCCTAGCTAGGGCTCTAGTGCTAGATTCAAGTGGACAAAAATGCAAATATCACATTGAATGGCACTTCTTTGTTAAAGGCAATGCACCATGAATGACACATAATGAAAAACGAATTGCTAACAATGTATTCTGGATAGGGAGTTCATGAATATACCTTCTCTTAGTCGGGACTTCCATCCCCTAGTTCAAAAATGGGGTGAGTAAACCCTAGAGACATGGCTCCTTCATTGCCACAAGGGCCATGAGATGAGGAAGTAGACAAAATAACCAATTAATGTTTGGAGCATCGAAAATTGGTATATTATGAAAAGTATCTCTACAATTGGAATTTGCATGTTGTCACAGAGATAATTTCTAATTGCAAGATGGTCTTTTTTAAAGAATCATTTTTAATTTTATCATAATACTAACAATATTATTTCTACTCATATTTTAATGAGAAAAAGTTTTTTGTGAATATTGAAATTTAGCTAATTATTTATTTATTTATTAAATATATTTTTATTTGTATTTTGATAAAGTGAAGTATTTTAATATTATAATTGAATGAATACTTAAATTTAAATAGTAATTTCCTTAGTTATTAAATTACAAGTGGCATTGATACAATAAAATTAGAAATAAGTGGGCAAGTTTCCTGGAAAAAAATTCCAAGATGGATTTATTGATAACAGTGGGATAACAGTAAAAAAAGAATTTTATTAAAAGGAAAAAACTAAAGCAGTCAAATTTCATTTAAAGAAATATAAAATTAAATGATGCAATGTCTTTTTCCCCCTAATATTTGCAGTAAGATTAGCTTAATATCTCCGTCGGGTTGATGTTATATATTATGGGTAATGGATCTTTTTTGGTTTTTATATTTTTGCCTTATAAAAAAAATAAAATTAAACTGTAATGGATGTAAATTAAATGCTTATTAGAGTGAAAATATAAAATTAATTCATCTTAAATAATCAAATGTCCATTAATGTGAAATACTACACACAAGCCTAAGACAGTCAATAAACAATAAAATAGTAAAAGCAAAATATTTAAAAAAGATAAGAAGAGAAGATCCAATGTACCAGAACATTATTATTTGCGATGAAAAAAGGTTTCAACTTGATCCAGTTCTTACGGAAGGGATCATTTTTAATTTGCAAAATCTACTTTATATTTTTATGAAAAATTAAGGAAGTAGTTAGTTATAAATTTAAAATTTATTTTTTACTTATTTGTCGTCTTTATTTTTTAAAAATATTATTAAATTTTTTTTACTCTGTAAGTGCATTTTAGATATTTAAAGAGACTAATTCATAAAATGTTAAAACATTAGCAATAAGGGTTAAAGTAATGTATATGACGCTATTTGAGAAATAAGATTATTATAAATTCTTACTCCAATCTAATGAGGAAAAGAGTAGAATTATAGTTATCCTAATTTTATTATATGTAATTATAATTATCAGGAGTATTTATTATTATTGTTGTTATTATTATAGCATAAATTGAAATTTATGAAAAAATTTTAATTAATATATATTTAATTTAGAATATAATACTTAAAATAAAATAAAAGATATTTGTAAATTCAAAACAAAAAAGTATTAATTGCTTACCATATTAACAACTTGACAATTCAAATAATTATATAACTCATCTCAACTAATTATTTAAATCATTATTAATGTAGTCTATTGATATTTTTTGTAATTCTTTTGTGTGGAAAAACAAAAGGAAGAAAACGTTTATCGAGTTATCAGCCTCACGCCCTCCATCACAGCAGGGGTCAATTTGTAATTATTTCTACCCATTGCACCGTTCAGAAAACTGAAAAAATTGGCCATATACTTCAGTCTTCAAGTGGCCCATAACCATTAGATAGCTATTCTTTTTTTTTTTTTTTCCTGCTCCTCTAGTTTTGGTGGCCGCCATTGGGACACGTCTCCGGGGTTAATAAACCCCGGATGACATGTGGGGGACGGAAGTCCCGTCCTACAAATTATCTTTTGCACTTATTAGTTATGACAAAGAGAAAAAATCAAAACCATCGGTTCATCCCATGAAGCTTTGGAGTTGATTTTAAAATCAAAGCAAAAGGAATTAAGAAAATAATTATGTGCATAAATTTTGGCGGCTCACTTTCCAAAATCACCCCCCCCCCAGGGGGTGATGCAAAGCCATTTTTTCTGTTTTTGTTTTCTGTTGGAGCCCATGTCCTGTCTTTCTGTTGGGAAGGCAATCTTTGTCCATGATTCTTTAGTTTTAAGCTGCTTTGCTGGCGGTTTATTATTATTATTATTTGCAGAGCCCCCGCTTTGCTTGTTGTCCTCTGCGGGTTGTTCTCGTTATTTGCTTTCTTGGCTCGTTCTGTCGGAAAAATAGAAAAAAAGACATCCATTTTTTTTTTTTTTGAGTGGTTGACGTAGCGGAATTGAGAAATAACTACAGTGTTAAAATGCTAAATGTATTTATATGATAAAGCAATGGGTAGAGTATGTACAAGCAGCTCGCAAGAATGCCCCATTCCAAGAATTCATATTCATACTCCTGAAACTTTTTATAAAAGGTTATAAAGGTTATAACTTTCATATTAAAAATAGAAAAATTAAAAAAAAAATTGAATGCAACTTTAAATAATGGAAATAGAATTTCTTTATTTATTTGTACACGCAATTTATATAAACTCGTAACTTTTTGTAAAAAATTTTGTATATAAAATTTCAAGTTTTATAATTTTTATATTAAACTTTTATAAAAACTTAAAAAAATTATACATAACTAAGCATTTTCCTGAAAAATAGAGTTGGAGGAATGACACAGAAGACTCAGTTCCAGGTTCTCCTTTTCTCTGTCAATATAATCACTGTAGAGAATAATGCTCCTCTCTGCATCATATTGAATGAGATGTGGCGTAGCCCAAGGGCAAATAAATGATCCACCTTCAATACGGAAGGCAATTTGATCAGAATAATCACTTCAAAATGCCCCACAATTACAGCATCTTGACTCCCAAAGCAGTTCACACAGCGTTTAGAGATTTTTTCCTACTTCTTTTCTTTCCGACTTGTATAAAGTGATTTGGCTTCTCTAATCAGAGGATAAAGTGGAATCTTTTCAGCAGAAAATCAATTGATGAATAATTACATATATACAAATTATCATTTGCACTTATGAGTTGTTTATCAAATTTTAAACGTATAATTTTCTTCTCAACCATTACAATGGCTTATTTTGTCTTTTATGCTTTGTTTGGAATAGTAAAAAATGGAAGGAAGGAGGAGAGAAATTTGAATTTTAGTCAGAAAAAAGAAGGGGAAAAAATTTAAAATCTCAATCTATAAAAATAAGAAAAATTTATTTTCTTTTTTCTCTCTTTTCTCTTAAATCAAATAAAAGAAAATTTTAAATTACAAATTTATCTACCCCTTTTTTTCTCTCTCTCCCTCTCTTCATCTAAAGAGGTTAAAATGTTTCTTGCTTAAGTTTTTAAGGACGTTAGGTGTAACAACAAATGGTTGTGAGAAACACGTCTGAAATCGATGTGTGAGACAAGAAAAGGAATGTTCCACTCTTATGAAAAGCTATTTACATGTAACTTTAATATTGTTAGTAATAATAGTAATAAGAAGTCGTAAAAGTTGATTCAGCCCCTCTGGCTACGTTCTACGTACTTTCCTCAAGAACCAGACAGTATACCTGGAAAACCAGCAGAAATTGCAACAGATGGCAATTTTGTTAGAATAGAAAGCTTCACTCCCCAATTTCTCCACCATCATCTTCTTTCTCACATTTCTTTGGATTCGGAATGACTTCAGTTTCCATATTTGTTTCACTTATTTTCTTCCATCTTGTGTTTCCTTCTGCTCAACATGCAAACACAGATAAAGAAAAATGTCCAGCTTCTTTTAACTGTGGTTTGATAGGGACAATCAAATTCCCTTTCACCAAGGCGGAACGCCAGGATTGCGGCTTATTACCAATACAAGGTTGTGAGAAACATGATCCTGAGTTGTTTAAAACTATCAAATTAGTCGAAAACCTTTCATTTAGAGTTGTGGAAGTTCTTGGACCAACTACAATCATGCTTGAAGACTCGTCTCTTCGGGAACTTCTACCAACAAGAAAGTGCTCAGCCTTCAGCAATAATTTCACTCTGCCTCCAAACTCTCCCCTTGCTTCATTTAAAGTCTCGCATCGTGTAATGTTCTTCAGATGTAACCGCAGCCTCGACATCTATCCACCGTCGCGATCTTTCTTAAAATATGCTTGTCCTGATGACAATCTAGATATCTTTTACAGCATCTCTCCACCAAATCATTCGTATAGTTCTTTGTCAGACTGTTCAATTGTTGAGCTTCCAAACAAAGATCCTCCCAACAAAGACCCCTTTACATTTGTATCTTCTGAGTTCAGTCTTGAAGTACAATTATCTGAAGATTGCATCAAGTGTCACTACAAAATGGGAGGCCAGTGTCAACTTGAGAATGATAAAGAATTTCGATGCGTCAAAGGTAAAATTAAAACAGAAAGTCTAATCTCTCGAGAAACCTTAAATTGTTGTAATTGAACATAGGAATTCTATGCACCATCACTTGAGCAGAATTACATATCCTTTCTTTTGGCTTTCAAATGTTAGTTAAGGTTTCCTAGAAAAATACTTGCTACTTCAGAAACTTATGCTCTCACTCAACTGAAAGATGGTAATTACAATTTCTGATGTCTTGAAAATTAGAACGTGCAATTTTGCATACATATGGATTCCACAAAACAGACATATGAATGATAAAATTGACCACTAGTTACTTCCCATTGAGTGAGGATAAAGATCCATGTTATGATTGGAGTATACAAATATTTCTCTTGTTACCTAATGTTTCCTAATGTTGTCTTTACTTCTAGATGTTCATGTGACTACTTAACAGAATAACGTGCAGCTGAAAGTGTTGGAAAGTCACCCATGAATTCATGTCCTGTACTCTTATTTAATTACTTCATTGCTCACCTGATTGTGATAAATTTTAGAGGAACACTCATAATTAGAGGTGTAATATTATTCGGCTGAAAACTTGTTTGGTTCTATTGAATAATTGTGGAAAGTAACTGCTTTTGAATGTCCACAGAAGATAATACAAATCCAATTATCAAGCTTGAGCTAGCACTGGGACTGGGGCTTGGAGGACTGCTAGGTAATGTACATAATTTAGTCATTTTTTGTACATGTGCCTTCAAATTTTGAAGTACTAGTGTGTTGAATTTATTATGTTGTGAAAGTGATTGCTTCCTTTTTGTTCTTTTATATTTCTTTGCCCTGCTTAGAAGGTTTTACTTGTTATTATTCCTTGTACATTCTTATCACCATTCCTTTGAGTAGTCTATATCTTTTGCAGTTTGCTGCATTTAAACTTGTTATAATTTTCAAATAGCATGTGAATATTTTGTTCTATGCAGAGAGGATCATTTTTCTATCATTCTCTAAGTCTATCATTTTAATTTAAGTCAATTTGTTGTAGTTGCTATAGCAGGAGGGTTGGTGATCAGGGTTTACACTGTTAAATTGAAGAAGAAAAATTCAACCAATCAAATGATAGAGTCCTTTTTGCAAAACCATAGATCCCTTCAATCAAGGAGGTACACTTTTTCAGAGATAAAAAAAGTGACCAAAAACTTTGGAAACAAATTAGGCCAAGGAGGATATGGAAGTGTATATAAAGGGCAGTTGTTTGATGGGTATCCTGTTGCAGTGAAAATCTTGGCTGAATCTAAAGGTCACGGTGAGGAATTCATCAATGAAGTTGCAAGTATTAGCAATACTTCTCATGTTAATATTGTCACACTACTTGGATTTTGCATCGAAGGTTCAAACAGAGCTTTAATTTATGAATTTATGTCCAATGGATCTCTTGAAAAGTATCTACAAGAGGGGAATGCTAAGATGCTTGATTGCCAAACTCTGAATGACATTGCAATAGGTGTTGCTCGGGGATTAGAGTATCTTCATAGAGGTTGCAATACTAAAATCTTGCATTTTGACATAAAGCCTCACAACATATTACTAGATGAACATTTCTGCCCAAAGATTTCAGATTTTGGACTTGCCAAAGTGTGCCTTGAAAGGGAGAGCACAATATCCCTTAATTGTGCAAGGGGAACTATAGGATATATTGCTCCTGAAGTATTTTCAAGAAGTTTTGGAATAGTATCTCATAAATCAGATGTTTATAGCTATGGAATGATGATGATAGAAATAATTGGAAGAGAAAAGAAGATAAATGCTGAAATTAACCATTCTTATGAATTATATCTCCCACATTGGATTTACAAGAGTCTTGAATCAGGTCAGGAACTTGAACTGCAATGCATTAGAAATGACATTGATAAAGAAAGGATAAAAAAAATGATGTTGGTGGGCTTATGGTGCATACAAACTGATCCTACAGATCGACCAACAATTACTAAAGTTGTACAAATGTTAGAAGGAAGCTTGGAATGCCTGCAAATACCACCCAAACCTTATCTTTTCTCTCCTTGAACATCACCAACACATCACTCAAGCACATTCACTCCATAGTTCTTTGCAAGAAACAAGATTAAATGGTTAATACTAACATTGCTGGTCATGCTAACTTTCTCGATTCATATAGTTTCAATTTCAAGATTAATTGGTCTAATGCAGGGGGCAGGAGAAGTCTTAGATTTGGAGAAAGAATGTTACTTAGGTATTTACGGATTTTCTATCTCTGTGTCCAAAATACTTCTTTACAAATTTATTGTACTCATTTAGTATGTTTAAGTTTTATATTCCAGTTCTAGTTACAAATAAGGCATCTTAGTTGTAGAACAATGAATATCAAACACTTTAGTACATTAAACATAACTCTGAGACCTAAAAAGATTAAAATTAAATACTGCAACTTGAAAAACAAATTCAACTGTTAGTTCATTTATAAGTGACTCTCACCTTGAACCGTATCTAAGATGCTCAGAAAAGAATTCTGCACACGGTTCATGTTTCGTTGTTGAAAGGCTATGTACGAATTGATGGTAAACTTAAAGGTTTACAAAAAGAAAGGCAAACTGCTATGACAACAGATAGATCATAGTCGTAAGCAACTCCAAATTTACTTCACATGGGAAACAAAGTCCAAGATAGTAATCCAGGTCTGTCACAAAATATTTCAAATAATGGATTCAATACAAAAGTTTATGAAAGCCTGAAGTCGCTAATTAGCAATAGTAGAAACTTGAACAGTAGTAACAAAGTTTTTCTTTGAACAGCATGAATAACAGTTCTACCATAAACATATATCACCCGTACCTTCGCCTAATACATATAGTATCAAAGGCAAGTTCACTCAAACTACTAAAATATGTCGACCAGTTTTTATCTTGCACCATCCAATCAAGCACCAAATTAATATAAGCTACCAAGTTTTCCATCTATTACTCTTTAAAAATTATAACTGAATGACATTCAAGTTATTACGGTTAATTTATGTTGTTAGTCTTGTCAATATATCAACTTATCATAGTCAATTTTTAGTATTCATTTCTAAAGTAAAAAGGACAGCATAATGACATTGTAGAACTTCTTGAACACAGCCAGTATTTATAGTCTTTCTATATTTACAACTTGTTAATTAAGAGAGAAATTTGTATTGCCATATTCTCAACTGAGTTAAGCAGTCATTATATATATTATAATATAGGGTACATATAGTAGAATATAATAGATGTGGAACCTATCTACCAACACTTCTCCTCAAACTGGGCTATAGATGTCAATCATGCCCAACTTATTACAAATTTCATCAACCCATTTTCCTGGAAGAGTCTTTAATAAATAAATCAGCTAATTGTTCCTCTGTTCTAATATGTCTAAGACTGATAATTCCTTCTAGTAACTTCTGTCGAACAAAATGATAGTCAACCTTTACATGCTTAATTCGTTCATGAAAAATTGGATTTGAGGCAATATGAGTAGCAGTACGATTGTCACACCACAATTGCATAATCCCATGAGTCTTGATGCCAAGTTGCTGAAGAAGGTAATTAACCCATACAAGTTCAGATGTAGCATGAGCCATAGCTCGATATTCAGATTCTACACTGGAGCGAGATACAACTACTGTCTTTTTACTTTTCCATGACACAAGATTTCCTCCAACAAATACACAATACCCAGAAGTTGATCTCCGATCTATAGGATATCCGGCCCAATCTGCATCAGAAAAAGCTTCCACTCTGCAATGATCATTATTTTTATATAAGACTCCTCGACCAGGTGCCTTCTTCAAGTACTTCAGAATGTGTGTAAGAGCATCCCAATGGGAAGTCCTTGGGGAGTTCATAAAATGACTAACCACATTTACTGGAAAGGCAATATTAGGCCTAGTTATAGTAAAATAGTTTAATTTTCCCACCAATCTCCTGTATCGTTCAGGATTTTCAAGTAACTCCCCATCTTCTAGATTAAGCTTAATATTTGTAATTATAGGGTTTTCACATGGTTTAACTCAAATCATTCTTATTTTATTCAAGAGATCAAGCACATATTTCCTTTGAAATAAGAAAATTCCTTTTCGCCCTCGAACAATTTCAACGCCTAAAAAATACCGAAATGCTCCCAAGTCCTTAGTCTGGAAGTTAGCCTAAAGAAAGGCAATTGTGAGATCCCCAACTTGTCACTCCCTGTTATCATAATATCATTAACATATACAACCGGAAGAATACATCCTGAACTAGACTGCTTATAAAACATAGAGCGGTCATGATTACATTTCTTCATTTCGAATTCTGTCACTACTTCACTGAATCTTCCAAACCAAGCTCGAGGAGATTGTTTAAACCCATATAATGATTTTTTTAAACGTAATACCTTGCCATACTCCCCCTGAGCAATAAACCTAGGTGGTTGCTCCCTGTACACTTCCTCATTCAAATCTCCATGTAAAAAGGCATTTTTAACATCCAATTGGTGAAAAGATTAATTGTGAGTAGCAGCAAGAGAGATGAGTAAATGAACAGAGGTAATCTTGGCCACAGGTGAAAAAGTCTCTGAATAATCAACACCATAAGTCTGAGCATAACCTTTAGCGACTAGACGTGCTTTTAAATAAGCAATAGAACCATCTGGATTCACTTTGACTGTAAATACCCATTTGCATCTAATGGATTGTTTACCATCAGGTAAAGACATAAGATCCCATGTTTGATTAGCTTCAAGAGTGATCATTTCTTCTCCATAGCGGCACGCCATCCATTATGAGAAAGAGCTTTAAAATAGGACTTAGGAACAGTAATAGAATCCAAAGAAGCAATGAAGGCTCAAGAAGAAGCAGGTAAAGAAGAATAAGAGACATAGGTGGAGATGGAATAAAGGTGGTGAGGGTTACCTTTCTGAGTCCAAGTACGGATACATTTTCGGTGATCAATAGGAAGATCCAAATTGGAAGACACAGGAGAAGGATCTGATGAAGAAGAAGCTGGTAGAGGAGATGAAGTTGACAGACTGTGGGAAAGTGAGCCTGGATCAGATGGCTGTTGTATGACCGGTGGAGGAGCTGCTGGTGGCACCTGCACTCTACTGAGAATAAACAAACTGAATAGGAGGTCGAACCAAATTTTGTGGTGGAGGAACTTATGAGTCTAGTGAAGGAGAAGGTACAAGAAAGTATTCATCAACATGATTTGATTCTGGCAAAGGGGAGGAAGATGGAGACGACCCAAAGAATGGGGTAGACTCAAAAAATGAAACATCAGAAGAAATAATATAACAATTTAACTCAGGAGAAAAATATCGATACCCTTTTTAAGTACGAGAATAACTAAGAAAAATACACTTCAAAGATCGAGGATCCAATTTCGACTACCTAGGGATGGTGATCATGAACAAAATAGGTACACCCAAAAATATAGGGGGGAAATAGGAAAAAAAAGGCTTAGAAGAAAATAAAATAGAAAAAGGTACCTAACTACCAAGAATAGAAGAAGGCATGCGATTGATGAGAAAAAGGCTGTAGAAACTGCATCTGCCTAAAAAACTTTAGGAACTTTCATTTCAAATAAAAGTGCCCGAAAAACTTTCAGTAAATGTCAATTTTTTCGTTTAGCTACTACATTTTATTGTAGAATGATAGCATAGGAAGACTGATGAATTATACCATGCTAAGATAAATAAGTTGAAAACTGTATAAAGAAATACTTTTTAGCATTATCATTTTAAAATTACGAATAATTATCTGAAATTAATTTGTAACCTCAGCATGAAAAGTACAAAAAATATTAAACAACTCTGAATTATTTTTTATTAAATAAAGCCAAGTCACTCTTGAATAATTATCCACAAAAATACAAAGTAACGAAAACTAAACTTTGAAATAACTAGGCAAGGCCCCCAAATATCTGAATGTATTAACTCAAAAGGGGATGAAACCTGTTTATTAACTCTAGAAATATAAGATTGACGATGCTGTTTAGCAAATTGATAAGACTCACAATCTAAATGAGAAATAAATGCTAGGACATAATTTTCGTAAAGAGAGCAACGAGGGATGGCCAAGGTGATAGTGCAATTGATGTAAAGTAGGGGTAGCAGCAGCAGCAATTGATTGAGAAACTTTATCATCCAGCACGTATAATCCCCCAGATTCATATCCCCTACCAAAAATCTTCTTCATTAATAGATCCTGAAATACACAATAACCAGGAAAGAAGAAAACACCACAATTATAAGTACGAGTAATTTGGCTAACTAAAAGTAAATTAAATGAAAATTTTGGAAGACACTAAACATTGGATAAAGAGATATCAGAGGTGAGATTAACCATGCCACTTCCAACAACAAAAGCAGTAGACCCATTAGTTAAAGTGATATCTGAAGGATAAGAATAATTAAAAGAAGATAGTATACCTGTTTGACCTGTTATATGATCAGTAGCCCTAGAGTCAATGACCCATCTAGAATTGGAATGGGATAGACATGCAATAGGATTACCTGTGTGAACTATGGTGGCAATAAGTTGGGTGGGTGACAGCTGTACAAAGGCCTTTAATTGCAAGTATTCAGCATAGTCGCTATCAGATAATAATTTACCATTGATTTCTAACTCTTGTGCCATATGAGAAAACCTGGACTGTTGGGTATTCTTTCCTACTAACTTTGGACATAATTTCTTGATGTGTCCTTGTTCTTGACAATGATAGCGAATCACAACTGAATCACCTCATCTTCCTCCTTCATTAAAGTGACCTCGCCCTTTTCCTCTTCCCCTACCACTTCTAGAATTACCACGGCCTCCACAAGCACCTGAGCTAACTAATGCTACTAATTCATTCATATTTGAAGATGGAGAAGAGGAAGAAATATCTTTGGATGCTCTTTGAACTCGATAATAAGTTATTTTTCAGGTGAGGAGCTCAGAACTAGATAAGATCTGCTGTCGTGCTATGCTAAACTCAGGAGATAAATGCATTAAATAACACAAAGCAGCTAGTTGTTCTTGCTAAGAACGCATTGCATTAACATCACTAGTAATAGGCAACAGAGAATTCCATTGTTCATAAATACAATTGAACTCAGTATAAATTTAAGTGTTAGTCTTACCTCTCTCATCTGATTGAAACAAGGACACAATCAAATCATATACCTGATTTAGATCATCCTTTTTCGAATATAGACCTTCAATAGACTCCCATAACTCCTTAACAGTACGACAGTAAGCTGTGTTATCTACAAACCAACCTGAATAACTGACGATCTTCTATGATCCATTGTTGATCTGTATCTTCTATGGATAGTTCTTAAGTAAGGTGATATGTCATACAAACTTCATCAAAATAGTATTCAATTATTTTTTTCCAGGTAACATATTATCATCCTTCAATATCTAACTTTCGCTCTGTTATTTTTCCACCTACTGGTAATAATTTTGAAAAATTAGATATGAGTTCTCTCCTTGAATTTTTAGAACTATTAGGACCCCCAGAATTGTTTATGAAATCAGAACTAGTATCCATATCCAGCCAGCATAGTACAAAACCAGAAGAAAATTATCCATAAAATAGAAAATGCCACCTGAAGACACGAAACTACAAAACTAACCTTATAGAGCTCTTCAGAGTCCTCTGAAACAGTGCCAGACGGAAGATCGCTACCTGAAGATGTCTCACACGCCTCCATGTGCTACCTGCCTGCCTTTGTGAGTGGGCTTTATGTGCCTCCGTACACCAGTGCGTGTGATGGCACACGCCGCCTAGTTGGGATTGTCTCGGCCCGATCTATTATCTGATGTACCCAGACCTTCCGTATCGGTTCCAGTTCTGCTTCCATGGTGTTAAACAGTAACCTTCTAGTCTCCACCTCCATACGCCGCCATACACCGCCACCAATCAGCAATCCTGAGATTTGGGCTTCCAACAATAAGCGGCTTAGAGTGCCACGCTGGTCCCACCGTGACCTTAGTCACGCATAAAAGAAAAATAAAAAGGAAAGGAAGAAGAAGATAGAGAGTTAGGTTATTTTTTACTTTTTTTTTGTTGATTAGGATAGGAGAAGGATTACTAGAAGGCTCTAGATACCATCTTAATTAAGAGAAAAATTTGTATTGTCATATCCTCAACTAAGTTAGGCAGTCATTATATATATATATTATAATATAGGGCATATATAGCAGAATATAATAAATATGGAACCTATCTACTAACATAACTTATTTAATTTTGTAATTCCAGATTTTGTGTAGACAATGTAGTTTCTAGTTTTCACCTTCTAGCAAGGAAACTATAGAAATTTCATATGTAAAAGGTATTTTACAACTAAACTATGCCAAAAGCATAAGACTGTTATCCAATAAGTTTAAGGTGGCTAAACCAACTTAATAATGATTATTTTCTCTGCTTAATAAGTTAACAATTAACTGAAGAAGGAGCATTTTTCACAAATAGTTATAAATTTCTCATGGAAAGATTCCAACGTAAAATCTCAGGAGGTAATCATACTCATACAATGAATGAAAGGAACCTCTCACTTTGAGGAATTGATTAAATAGTGCTAACAAAATGAAGATGAAACTTTTACCTTTAATAGCCAATAGTCAATACGAGCAAATCTCATATATTGGACTAAATATCATCCCATATAAGAAAGCACAAATAGTAAACCTCATCATTCATCGCTAAAATGCATTGGTAACCCTGAAAATAGTAGAAGCTAAAGATTTAGGCTCCTGAAATTTGAATACACATGCCTTTTATCATCTTACGTTCCATGTAAATCAAAATTTCACATTTGAAGCTTCATTCATCAGCCTGCATGCATCTTATAAGATTTAGTCCAATTGGTTTGTGAATTACATTCAAGGCCCAACTTCCACTTCAAACCCATATGCATCTTGGAATTTGTTAAGGAAAGATTTAGGGAAATTCTCATAATCTCTATACATAATTATAGGGATATTACTAGCTTAATTATGATAGGCCATTAATGTAGGAATATTTGTTTTCTATTTTTAGATACATCAGCTATATATATATATATATATGTAAATATATTCTAATAATAAACATCAGAATTAAACAAACAAAAATTCTCTCTATTTCTCATTAGTTTATGTTTTTTCTCTCTCTAATTCAACATGGTATCCAGAGCTGGTTAGGTCTCACCACCTGCCCTAGGAGACTTACCAACTCAAGTTCGGTCGGTCCTTGAAATTCAGTGGCCATCGCTAGTGTGTGTGACTCTCACGTGCGCCGCTTTTGGTTCAAACGTTCTCTCACATGCGCTGACGCATGAAGATGCATATGCAAGTGTCTTATCTTCCTATCTTCTTGTTTGGCGTTAAGTCAACGTTTCCAGCCATTTCCTTTTTATTTTTGGGTGCAGGGGGTCTTTGTTTCAATACTATTACGCAAGTTTTTTGGTTATAGGGCTTACTGTGGACTGTGTCTGACCTTGTTTGGGGTGATTGAATCATTTGTTCTACTGGTTAATTTGGTTACACACTGTTGCATCTCTTTAATGGTAGAAAATAAAGTTACAGTAGAAGCTATTCCTGTGATAACACAGATCACTGATCACAAGCTTAATGAATCCAACTATCTAGATTGGAGTAAGATAATTCGACTCTATTTACGGAGTATCGTCAAGATGATCATCTTACTAGTAATCCTCTTATAGATGGCACAAAGCAAGCTTGGTTGAGAGATGATGCTTGGCTATTTTTACAAATCCAAAATTTGATTGACAATAAGATACTTGGTTTGATTAATCACTGTGAGCTTGTAAAGGAATTAATGGACTGTTTTAATTTTTTGTACTCAAAAGGGAATATTTCTCGTATTTATGAGGTGAGCAGTGCATTTTACCATCCAGAGAAATACGATAGGTCCCTTATAGCTTATTTCGTGGACTTTAAGTGTGTTTATGAGGAGCTTAATGTGTTACTACCTTTTAGTCCTGATGTGAAAGTCCAACAAACTCAATGGAAAAAAATGGTTGTAATAAGTTTCCTTATCGGTCCTTCCCTAGAATTTGAAGCTTCTAAATCCTAAATTTTATCTGAACCTGAGATGCCTTCTCTTCAGGACATTTTTTTAGATTACTTCACATAGAAAATCTCCAATCTTATCCTCCTATCGGTAACAATAGTGCACTTATAAGTTGTGGTAGCCAGAATCATCTCAAGAACAATAGAATGGGAAAAATTACCAATCGTGACAATTGTAATTAGGAGTCAGGTGGTATTATGTGTTACTATTGCCATAAGTCGGGGCATGCAAAGTGCAACTATAAGAAACTTCAAAATAAACAACAAAGAGCTTAGTCAACAAATGTTGCTCACACCACAACACCTTCTGAAAAAACTACTTTGGTCTTAACTAATGAGTTCTCTCAATTTCCATAGGAGTCACTAAAATCCACTACTCCATCTGTTACTACAATTGTTAAGATAGGTAAATCCACTAAGTGCCCTATGTCTTCATCATCTTAATGGGTTGTTGATTCTAGAGCCACAGACCATATGACAGTAATCCTAGTCTATTCTCCTTTTTCCAGCCTCATTCTACCACGCCTTATGTTACTTTAGCAAATGGATCCACCTCTCCTGTTTTAGGTTCTGGGACTATTAACCCAACCTTATCACTTTCATTAACTTCAGTATTAAGTTTAGCTAATTTTTATTTTAACCTTATTTCTATTAGTAAACTTACATGATTCTTAAATTGTTGTATCTCATTCTTTCAGGATTATTGTTTATTTCAAGATCTTACAACAAAGCAAATTATTGGTAAAGGTCATGACTTTGCAGGCCTCTACATCCTTGATACATAAGTTCCAAGATCCATTGCCTATTCTAGTGTTCTGACTCCCTTTGAGGCACATCGTCAATTGGGTCATCCTTTTCTACCTTCCTTGAAGAAAGTCTACCCTCAGTTTCAACATTTGTCTTCCTTAGATTGCAAGTCATGTCAATATGCCAAACATCATCGTCTTCCTTCTATTTCTAGGGTTAATAAACGGGCTACGTCCCTATTTGAGTTAGTTTATTCTGATGTTTAGGGTCTTTGTTCTATAACCTTTAAATCTAGTTTTAAGTATTTTGTTACTTTTGTTGATGATTACTCCTCTGTTACTTGGTTATATTTAATGAAAAATCATTCTAAGTTATTTTCTCATTTTTGTGCTGAGATCAAAACTCAATTCAATGTTTCTATGCATACTTTACAAAGCGACAATGCAAAAGAATACTTTTCAAATTCCTTTCACTCTTACATGCTTTAGAATGGAATCCTTCACCAATCTTTGTGTTGATACACCATCACAGAATGGGGTTGCCAAATGAAAGAATAGACATTTACTTGAAGTTGCATAAGCCCTTCTCTTTCAAATGAATGTTCATAAGGAATTTTGGGCAGATGTTGTTTCCACTGCTTGGTTTCTAATCAATTGAATGCCTTCCTTTGTGCTTGATGGAAGTGCTCCTTATACTATCCTTTTTTCTTCCAAAAACTTATTTCCTATTGAATCTCAAATATTTAGTTGTACTTGCTTTGTTCGGGATGTTTGTCCTCAATTCACTAAATTAAACCCTAAATCTCTCAAGTGTGTTTTTCTTGGATAATCTCGCCTTCAGAAAAGATACAGGTGTTTTTCACTTTACCTTAATCGTTATCTTTTATCTATTGATGTCACATTTCATGAACATACTCCTTTCTTCTCTTCAACTCCTTCGAGCTAGGAAAAGGAAGATGATTTGCTAATATATATTGTCTGTCCATCACATCCAGAACTTGCTCCTACATCACTTACAAGACCTAGTCAACCGAATGTTGCTACCTCCTATCTAGACTCATGCCCTTCACCATCACTTTCGTCATCAAATCCCATCTTGAGTGCACTTGATCCTAGCCTTAATCTTCCCATTGCTTTACGAAAAGGTAAATGACATTGTACTTATCCCATTTCCTCCTTTGTTTCCTATAATCAATTGTTTCCTTCTTCTTGCTCTTTTATTGCTTCTTTAGACTCTATTTCAATTTCTAAAACTGTTCATGAAGCTTTGACCCACCCAAGATAGCGTGATGCTATGTTAGAAGAGCTAACAGCCCTTGATATCAATGGCACATGGAATTTAGTGGATCTACCTGCAAGAAAGAAGGCTATTGGCTACAAATTGATATTTACAATTATAGTGAACCCTGATGGCTCAGTTGCTCGTCTTAAAGCCCGTCTTATTACTAAAGGGTATGTTCAAACATATGGTATTGATTACTTAGATACTTTTTCTCTAGTTGCTAAACTCACCTCAGTACAATTGTTCATCTCAATGGTTGCCACTTAGAAGTGGCCTTTACACCAGTTAGATATTAAAAATGATTTTCTCCATAGTGATCTTCAAGAAGAAGTTTACATAGAGCAACCACCTGGGTTTATTACTCATAAAGAATATGAGAAAGTGTGTCATCTTCGCAAGTTGTTGTATAGATTGAAACAAAGTCCTCGTGCTTGGTTTGGTAGATTCAGTGATGCTGTTCTAAAATATGGGATGAACAAAAGCCAATGTGATCACTCAGTATTCTATAAGTAGTTAGAAACTAGCATAATTCTACTTATTGTATATGTGATGATATTGTGATCACTGGAAATGATGATTCAGACATTTCATCTCTTAAGTCCTTCCTTCACTCAATTCCAAACAAAAGATCTAGGTTAGTTAAAATATTTCTTAGGAATAAAGGTTGCGAGAAGAAAGAAAGGTATCTTTTTATCCTATAAAAAAATTTGTTCTTGATTTGTTAGAAGAAATAAGGAAATTAGGAGCCAAACCATGTAGTACATTATACCCCCATGACTTTTAACTTGCATCTTGCAAAGGATGATGGTGAGTTGTTTGAAAACTTGAGAAATATGGGAGGTTGGTTAGGAAGTTAAATTACCTCATTGTGACTTGTCCTAATATTGCATACCTTGTTAGTGATGTAGGCCAATTTATGGCCTCCCCAACGATCAATCATTGGGCAGCCTTGGAATAAATCCTTTGCTACTTGAAAGGAGCTCCAGGACATGGTCTGTTATATGCAAATAATGGACACACTAATATTGAATGCTTTTTTTATGTATATTGGGCTGGATCAAAGGTTGACAGGAGATCCACCACAAAATATTGCGTCTTTGTTAGTGGAAACTTAGTATCATGGATAAATAAGAAGCAAAATGTGGTGTCGCAATCTAGTATAGAATTTAAGTATAGAGCAATGGCTCAATCAGTGTGTGAAATTATTTGGATATATCAGTTGTTGAATGAAGTTGGTCTTAAGTCTTCACTGCTAGCAAAGCTATGGTGTGACAACCAAGCTACTCTTCATATTGCCCCATTGCTGTCTTTTATGAACGTACCAAACATATTGAGATTGGTTGCCATTTTATTCGTGAAAAGATATAAGAAAAGTTCATTTCTACTGGGCATGTTAAAACAGGAGACCAACTTGGAGATATCTTCACAAAAGCTTTAAATGGAGCTCAAATTGATTATATTTGTAACAAGTTGAGTATGATTAATATTTATGCTCTAACTTGAGGGGGAATGTTGAGGAAAGATTTGTGGAAATTCTCATAATCTTTGTACATAATTATAAGGATATTGCTAGCTTAATTACGATATGCCATTAATGTAGAAATATTTGTTTTCTATTTTTAGATACATCAACTGCATATATATATGTACATATATTCTAATAATAATCATCAGAATTAAACAAAAAAACATTCTCTCTGTTTCTCATCAGTTTCTATTTTTTCTCTCTCTAATTCTATAGAATTGACAGTTTAAAACATGATTTCATACAAGTAAGTACTCTATCACTTATAGTATGTTATGGACTTAAGAGGGGAAGGCAATGGAAGAGAATGGAAGGGAAGGGAAGGAAGGAGAAAGGATAGTTAAGTTATAATTTCAGTGAATTCATAAACCTCCAATCTCTTTCCCTCCTTAAGCAAAACTTTCAAACAAGAGAAAAGCTATCACATAACCTTCTCTTCCCTCTACTTCCCATTCATCTCCCACATCCAAACATACCCTTAGAGCTTTGGCGTTAGGATACATGATGCACACACACGTGCAAATATATAAGCCCAGTAATGCATTTAGCTTGTGTATATGCAACAAATTCCTCCTACCTACAAATGCCTTTGGTCTGATGATATGGTTTCCATCTCACCAAACGTTTGTAATGTATATGCTAAACCTATAAAGATCTGTCACACCTTTCTTTGGTAATTTTCTGCATCATTGGATCTTAGCAGCATAGGGAGCTTCAGTGATTAAGCCTCCTTCCTTCCCAATGCAGTTCTGCATAAAGGCCATAAAAACTAAAATGAGAAAGCAGAAGTAGAAAATAATAATTTTTATATATATATATATATAGGGAGAGAGAGAGAGAGAGGGGAGAGGATACATAACACAAGAAGAGGTAATTCAGACAATAGACAATTGAAATTCTTTAGGGCCATTGACTGAAAAACAAAGGATTCAAATGCTCAGTCACTGCCAAGTGTTACTGGACTCTGTACTAATGTGACAAATGAGTTGGTGCTTGTGTTTGTATTTTGTTGCTTATTTTAATGAATAATTTTCATAAATTGCTTAAATGCTCACTACTCCCCCAGTGGGATCAAACGATAAGACATAACTATAGTTTATGCATCTTTGATCATTAACGTTGTCTTTGACCGATCAGATCATTGCTCATTTCAGACTATTTCAGAGAGTTTTGTAAAATAAATAGTTGGTCAGACATCTGCTTTCATGCCAAGAGACATGTGCACTTTAATTGTCTACGTTGGTACCAACTTATTTACCAAGAGCACTGCTGCGGTAGAAAATGTGAGGCACGAGGATGTTGATGTTCCTCCTAGTACTGAAATGATGCAAACAGGCGTAACAAAGTATTACCTCGGGTTCCAAAGAAAGAAGATTTGATGAAAGCTTTGGAACAATGAACTAGAAGTGTGTCAGAATTGGGTGAAACAAAGGTTAATTAACAAACCATTTTTGAATAGTAGTTTTCCTTGTATGCATTGACCAGTGTTCAAAATACACATCAGAGTTAACTGTATTCCTCCCTTCAAAGTACAATTAGCATATATCAATGTTATTTCCTGGGAAAAAAATATTTCCTCCATGCATGAAAGCCTGAATCTGCATTTTCTTTTCAGATTCAAAACATCAAATGAGAAGATGTCGTTGGGCTTGAAGTAGTGAAGAAATCCATCCTGGATACTATTCAGTTAGTTTCTAGTATGGCATACTTGTATTGATGACATTCCACTACTGAACTTCCCACTGATCGATTGAATTTCCAAGGAGACTAAACCTTTATAATTTGAGTCCACTCACCCTCATTTCAAATAAAGTTCCTCTCATCATACAAAAGAGATTGCCAACCACATCATCTGGAAAATAAATTCAGGGGAAATAGAAACTTCTGGTTATGTTTCCCGTTTGATGGTTTATAATGTAAGTCGGACATCATCTTTTCAGGTGTATGTGATCTGAGTCATCTGACTAATTAAGGTTTTGACGAAAATCCTATGTAGTGGCTTTTTCCATTTTTTGTTTTGTAAGTTGAGCAGCTTTCAAGTTCTATTGAAAAAATGGAAGCTTTGATAATCTTCATAGTCTGTTATTGACTGCTCATAAAAACTAAAGAGAGAAAATATATGATCAATTTCTAATGCTACTAAGTTCCTTGTTTTTTGTGCTTCTTGTTATAAGTTAAATTTATTCAAATTAATGACTAATGTAGGTAGGAAATGCCCTAATGATGATTACCATGATCACTTGGTGTATATAATCTTTTAATCTGCTGTCTGATGTTGTACACAGGATAATGATTTTGTGTGTGTACTGCTAAAAGCTAAATGGGAAAAATTATGGAAGTTAAAATAGATTTAGAGAAATCTTGATACTGGATTATATTACAGTATATCTATGTTTCTAACAAGTTATTGTTCTAGACCCTCTCATAGGCATCAAAATTTTTGATGGATGAATCTAAGTCTGTGGGAACGTCTTCACTGTTGCAAAACCAAGAGCGAGCTTAGTCCGGTAGATATGCCTTATTCCATGGAAAATAAGCCATACCTACCAACCACCAAGAATAAAAGGAAAAAGAGAAACTAAGCTCTCTTAAATGCAGGGCTAATTATGTAGTAGGTTTTAAAATGAACTTTTCGTATGCGACAGGTAGCAAATAAAATAGCAGAGATGAAGCCATGTACTTGATGCCCCAAGAAAAAAAATTCCCTTATGTTATTCAATCCAATTCAATGAACTTAATATAATCAAACAGATAAGAAAATCAGAATTATGGCTTACTTGAATTCTTATGAAGTTAGATTATACCTCTGCACAAATACATCCTTCCCTATCATAGCCAGGGACTTGAAAACATCAGCTCCTATCTTATGCCTCTGAAGATATGTTAGATCGTTTTGTTTTTCAGAAGATATTTTTCATAAAAAGATCTTATATGCTTTTATATAAATGAAGGAATAATATATTATCTTTATACCTTATTACTAACAAGGATGATACCTAGAACTATGGTATTGGAAAAAAAGAAAAAAAAAAAAACTTCATCTGAAATTGCCTTGTACCAAATTCACTTTTAACATGGAACTTATATAATAATATTTTTCATTATCTTAACAATTTATAACTATATTCTTATGGAAGATTTTTTTCACCAAAACAAATGGAGCCTGTAAATTCTACTTCCTTATTCCCAAAAATACTTAATCAAGTTGTTCTGCTCTTCCCCAGAGACTTCAGCTTCAGCCAACTTCTTTTCCAGCATATTGCCTCCGTAAAGAACTAATGTTTCCACCTTATTAAGGAGTTAAAAAAAAAAAATCCATAGCAGAAGGTATTTAAACATAATATACAGAAACTGATTAGTGATATGAAGCCAAGAATGTCCTACAAAGCAATATTCCATTGTCACAAGGATTCTCATAGAGTAATAAAGAGACAGGGAAAATAAATAAATCTGTTTCTACTTTATAACTCTTGACCAATGACTATAAGTCCAAACGACTACATTCAATGGTAAAAAGCTCACTAATCACGTTAGATTGCATCATCATCATGACTTGAAAATATTATATGAGTAAACACACCACTCCTTTCTCTCCTGCAAGTCTTTCGTCTGCTCCTTACAGCGGTTTCCTCCGTATTGTTTGCAGCTGCAACATTTTGTTTGGTTGAAGGTGCTTCTCCATTAGTTGGGGATTGATTCCCATGACCCTTCTTTTCCAAACTTGTAGCCGCAAACTTTCGCTTCTTCCTTATAATTAATCAAACCCCACAGCACCAATTTCAAAGGCAACTTGCCTGATTCTATGCAGAAGTGATAGATATATTTATGTCGAGTTATATATCCCCAATGCTCAAAAGATGAAATTGTCAAATTTCAAGACTCTAAATCTAAGTAGCTGTTGCAAGGATTAGATTCATCATGATGTATGAGAAATTCTAATTAACTTTACATCATTTTCATTATCAAGGTAGTTGGTTTAGTAATATTGGATCGTTACCTCATTTATCTAAAATGTTACGAATTAGATATAAGAGAATATCAATCTGTAATTAACGAAGGAGTCAAAGATTCTTAAAATTACTGGAATTTTGGCGGTACTGTAATAATGAATTCACCTTTTGCACAGTAATTATGTCACACTGAACATTCTGCAGCAAAAAGTAATTTTCACAAACAACAGGCAAGCAAGTTTGGAAACTTACATATCTTAAACAAATTCCGTATCAATCATTTATGGTACATAGACACTAAAATAGGGGGAAAAAATTACGTTATAAGAAGTCAGCATTGGAACGAGGTTTTAAGGCTTTAACTTTGAAATATAGCACTGAGTTGACACCGAAATTTCATCGCGCCAGTGGATTCAGAATCTGCAGGCGTAAAATTTAGCTGCGGATCAGTTCGATGCTATGAAATCTCGTTTTCAATGCCTTCGTCTCAAAGGGATGACGAAGAATCAGCGGCCACTGAGCGGTAGTGATAGGATCACCTCACTCTGTGCAAACTGAAAATGAGATGCAGAAAGCAGGAATTTGGCTCTGTTTCTCATTCTTTTCTTATGGTCAGCTATCTCTGGTTTCGTCTTGGGAAGAATATCCTCAATTAGGAAGCCAGTGTCGTGACTGTACCCAGATACTGTTTAACTAAAAATTTGCTTGGGAAATTTGAAAAAAATAAAGTGTTTAAGAAAATTGAACTTTCGATTTTAAGATCCAAATTTTTCCGTGATTTCAATAATTAACATTTTCCGCAGCTAAATTATTTTTCATAAAAAAAAACAGTAAAATCATATGAATTGCACATGATTTTCCTTTCTCAATCAATCAAAAGCAATTCTTCCTCGAAATAAACACTAACTCCACTGTAAGTTATTTTTCTACAATTTTTTCCAAATTATTTTTCTTTAATTTGCTGCCCAATTGACCAACGTTGGTGCGGGGGGATCGTTGTGCTCTTCTGCTCCTTGAATTTGCTTGAGTGAACAGCATTTTTGTTTACAGAGTTATTCATCATCACTGAATTATACTTACGAAGTTTATTGAAGATGGATGGTAATGATCTTGCATCTTCGTATCATCGGACAGACAAATTTCACTATGATAGACTCATTTGGAAGTCTATGGGTGCTGTTAAATGTTACACAATCTTTGATCTTTGTAAAAGCATTTCAATATCTGCATTAGCTGTTTTCAAGTCTGAAAATTCGTGCCTGCTTCATTACCCATTTCATTAAAAATAGGCTCTATGGTCTCAGACCCCAGAGCGGAGGAGCACAACGAGCCGCCAGCACAAACTCAGCAAAAGTAACGATTTACCGTTTTTCTAGAAACTTTTTTTCATTTTACTGTTGTTTTGAAACATTTTACCAAAATACGCAGCCAACTAAAGGGCAACACGTTAAATGGCGTTTATGGGAAGAAGAGGTGCCACACTACATGACGCCTTTGGAGCAAAATTCGCAAGCCAAGGACGCCAATTGAAGCTTGAAGGCGCTAAACACAATGGTGTCCTTGCTGTTCTGCTTCTTCTTTTCTTCCTTTCTACATGCTTCTTCCTTTCTTCCTTCTCTGCATTGCTTTGATGAGGCAATAATTGTAAAATGCTTCCAACAGATAATTCTGGGTTCGTCTTCAAAGGCTCACAAACAAATTCTCGCCGAGATGGGATTTGAGTTCACTGTAATGGTATAGATTATAGTGTATACCATTTGCATAAATTATACTCCTGGGATATGAGCATTTGTGTCTTCATTACAATGAATAATTGGTGGCTTCCAATGTAGACAGCAGACATCGATGAGAAAGGTATTAGAAGGGAAAAGCCAGAAGAACTGGTTATGGCTCTGGCCGAGGCAAAGGTATACTTTTTTTTAATTTCCTCTTTTTTCTTTACATATACAACACTTCCTCCTGTGTGGATGAAGAACAAGAATTACAGCTTTACAATTAGGTAGATGCTATTGTACCAAAGCTCCTAGCGGAAGGTCCACTGGAGGAAGATTCTCCTGCAACATTGTTAATTACTGCAGACACTGTATGTATTCTTCTTTTGTCTTTCCCCACTTGGTTGTTTCAATGAGTATAATACAGAGTCAAACTTTCGCATTAATGATAAGAAAATTCTGTCAGCCTCCTTATGTGCATCAGTGTGTAAAGTATAAAACTATGCAAACCTTCCAAACAGCGAGGGCGCCATTGCATTTGGGACCTTCAAACAAGGACGCCATTCACTTTGGCGCCTTCGGTCCGTGAATTTTGCTCCAAATGCGCCATGTAGTGTGGCGCCTCTTCTTCCCATGAACGCCATTCAACGTGGTGCCTTTCAGCTGCATACGTATTTTGATAAAATGTTTCCAAACAACGATAAAATGAAAAAAAATTTCTAGAAAAATGATAAATTGATACTTTTGCCCATGAACTGTGACAATTGAGAAGAAAATCGTGGGAAAATAAAAAATTACAGCAAAGCTAGAGTTTATTTTGTTGGAGAATTTCTTTTTATTGAGCAATAAATTGAACCAAAATTTGAGACAAGGAAGATCATGTGTGCTACACAATGATTTCTCCCTTAATTTTTTTTGATAAAAAATAGTTTAATCGAATAAATTGCATTAAAATTATAGGTAGCAAATTTTAACTCTTAAAATTACATGTAGGTAAAGTTAATTTTCCCAAAAAAATAATCAGCATTACATTTCATGAAGTCAGTGCAAACTAGAAGTATAAGTGGCATTACTCCTTAACTTACAGGTCATCAACTCGTGAAATGAAGAAAAGAAAATTATATTTAACTTCTAGAGTGACTTATACTTTTTCAGTTTTTCCTTTTTAATTAATTGACGATTTATATTCTAATTATTGAAATCCTGCTCCTCTTTTTTTTAATATTGTATTATTTTCAATAATCGTTCCTTCCTACAAAATCAGAGGGAACAAATAAATATGAACATGATTATTAAGCCTAAACCTAAAAGATAAGCAGATAAATAAATATATAATATTAATTAATTAAATTATAAATAATTATATTTTTATTTTATATATTTTAATTATATTAATATAATTTAATTTTAACATAATATAAATTAATTTATTGTATATAATGATATTAATAAAACAATTAACTTAATAACAATTAATAATACACCAAATAGAGGCTCAGTTGTATACGAAACCAATAAAAAAAAGATATATTATTATTTATTATACACTAATACAATTTCTTTCTTCTATTCAATGATTTATTTCTTATTAATTGACTAATTAAGCGCACTCCTAGTAAAATTAAGGATATTTCATTGTGTCTACCACCAGCCCTGCACGATTTCCTTTGAAATTGGGACGTATTATTTGTAAGAAAGTTTCATTTACATTTTTGCAAGTAGATGAGTTTCATATTACCAATAGCAGAGCCAAATATTACTTGCAATGAGTCAAGTCAAGGATTCATAATTTAATTTAAGTTGTAACTTAATAAGTCGAATTCATGTGACAAATAAATGATCATGAATTGAATCATCTGATTTATATTTTAAATAAGTCGAATATAAATTAATAAAAGTTCAATTAATTTGTGTCATGAGTTAACTTGATATACAATCATATAAAGTGGTGAATTCAAAAAATTTAATTTGTAGGGATAATATATATGTAAAAAATGAAAATTAAATATTTAAATAAAAATAAAATATTATTTTGATTTTAGCCTCTACTTTATACATATTAATGTGTGCAATAAACTAAATTTTATATTTTTACTTTTGTTTGAAGTAAAAGCTCTCTCTTCCACCTGATAAAGAAATTTTATGAGGGCAAATTTATATAACTGCAATCACTGCACTTAATATATATATATATATATATGTATATATATATATATATATATATATATATATATATATATATATATATATATATATATATATATATATATGTATATATATATGTATGTATATATGTATGTATGTATGTATGTATAATTTTATTTTATTTTTTTCATGGGGACAATGTGCATCTGCCAATAACCATATAAGAAAATATATATACATCTTATAATATATTATAATTTAAAAATATTGAATAACATTACATTCTAAAATATGAAATAATATATATTTATTACTAATATATTACTTCAAAATTTTTATAAGCATTTTAAACATTATTTTAAGTAAAAATGTAAAAAAATAGATTAATAATAGTCAGTAATTTTGAATTTGTGAATTTTTCAGAAAAGTAAATAATTCATTAATTTTATAAATCAAATAATTAAGTAAATAATGTTTACTTCAAATTTTATTCTTTCAACTAATTTATTAATTTTGTTTTTATAAATTAAATAATTATGTAGGTGTTTAATTTGCATTTTTGATTTTTTTAAATTATGATTATTTATAGATAAATTAATAAAATTATGAGTATTAATAATAAAATTAAAAAAATTAGATTAATTTAATATTTAAAATCTAATTATGATTATATTCTAACTTTATATTTTTAAGACAAAGATAATACGGGACGACTTGAAGAACATGCTTTGAATCCAATCCCAATATGATAGATTGCAAAGTGAAGTGCTATATCCTAGATGCATTAACAATATCAATTTTGTTTTTAGGAAGAGACTAAAATGCACCACTAAAATAGTGGTACATCAACACACCACTATACCACTACTGTGTATTAAATCTACCTTTGTCACCTTTTATTGCTAGAAATTGAAAATTACAAAATGATCCTGAGAGTTGAATGAAGTTTCTCACAGTAAAGGATCACCAAATCATCAAGTAAAGGATTGAAGATCACGATTGGCATGATTTGCAACTTATTTGTGGGCTAGATCTCAACAACATACAGAAGTTTCAATTGAGGAGAAATACTATACCTATTTTCATTTAGAGTTGCAATGATATGAATTGCATTTTTTGGATTTGTCAATGGTGAAAATTTTTTGGAAGGAAATTATTTTTTTGGAATAATTAGGAAAGATAAGTTATATGGTTGATAAGAAAATAAGGAAGGAAAATTTCAAGAATGAAGGAAAATAGGAGAGAAATATTTAACTTGTAAATCACAAGAAGAAATACATTCCTTATGGTTCGCTCTCAAAAAGATAAATGACTAATTATGAGTAACAAGTTTAAAAATGTAGTAGATTTCTTTCGGCCTTGACTTCTAGAAAATAACAAATAATGATGGCAAACATTTGTGATTAGGTTACTTTGACATTGATGTGATCTAATTAACCAAAATAGATGAAGCGCTTTGGCACAATAAATATAACTCCACAAGGTATGATTATTTGTCATTCTAATCCATAATATTCTTACTATGTAATTGATTAATGAAATTCTTTGTAAAATTCACTGTGAATCTCTATTTTCACATTCAAATTATGGTAATGTGCAAATGTGCATAAAATTCTTCATAAAAAATACTTAGTTCAGACACATATGATGTGTTTGATGAAATGTCTCAACTACCTGCATATTATCTTATATGTTGAGTGCAAATTTGATAAGTAATAAATTTAAGAACTAAAGCTTTTAGGGTATTATTTGTTTTTGAAGGCCTTTTCCTCCTCTAACCAAAGGTTCCCAGTTATTCTATTCACACAAATATATATGGTTGTCCTAATATTATGGCTTGGGGATCATTTTTGTAAGAATCAAACTTGGATTAACATTTAAGCAAAATACTCTTTAACATTATAATGTTCATTACTAAATATCTATGATTTCTTTTATTGGTGAGATAGAAATTAACTAAGAAAATCACATTGTCTTCGATAATCATTGGTTATGTATTCAATTTGCACTACTTTTTCTGTCAATGGTATGTAAATTAACATATCTTTCTTTTCACATCAAGAACATCTATAAGGATAGAAAGTGTATTATTCTTCTCAGTTGTTCATATTATGTCTTTGTTAACCATCATGTTTTTATTAATATCATCATTTAAAATATTAATGTTAAAACAATGTACATAGTTCCTTAAGTTCTTAATATTTTAGGGAAAATTAAGGTTCAAACCATCATCATATGCTCAAGAATTAAATTTAAAAATGAAAAAAGGAAAGAAAATAAATAATGATATTTTTTATGACATAGATGTGTTATTTTGGAAGAGATGTAATGAACTGAAATAGGGTATAGTATGGATGTAAAGTTGCAGTTATAAGAATTATGATTTGGATAGAGAGAAAGAAGAAAAGGAAGTAAGCAATTTCACTTATTGGACTAATATATGTCATGTTTCATTTAAATGCATTCAACACTTTCATGTTAGCAAAACAAAAAGAGCTTAACTTTCTATGACAATAAAAACTACTTAATATTTTTTCAATTTTGAAGTTGTAGCAAAATCACTTCTCTAAATGCATTTGGAGGCATGATTGTAAATTGTAAAATCGTAGTCAAATAATATGGCTTTTAATTGATATCTCATTGATTTTATAGGTAAGTTATGATTTGAGAACCTTAAATGCAGCCCTTTCACTTATGGATGGCTTCATTAATTAGTAGATGATAAGGCATAATGGAGTAGTAATTGTATACATTGTTAATACTTTTGCTACAAATTATTTTAGAGAGAAGCTAAATGCAAAAATAAAAATTATAATTTTTTTGTATTTATTGCAATATATTTCAGGGGGTTTTCTTAGTAAGCATATAGGACAAAAATGATGGCTTACTTGATTCTGTTTTTAACTATTTTGCATTGAATTTTTCTCATCTTGCCTCCTTTTCCTCTTTCTTAGCAGGGAACCATGTATACAAATGATAATGGAAGAAATGAAACATGTTGCATCTACAATTCAAATGTTATGGGCAACTATAGAATAGGGGCTTTGTTTTATCTCCATTTAAGTGAATTATTGCTTATAGGAGTGATAAATTGCATGTAATTTCATTATGAGGACTTTCTTATTTTGGAGTGGGTTTGATAAGATATACTACTTATTTGTGGGGAATAAGAAAACTTATATTCATCAAGAGGGTTGTGATGAAGACATGTTTATGATTGAGGCTAATATGACATTGCATGATTATGGTCTTTACCCACTGGATTAAGTTGTGAAGGATCATCAAGCCAGCTTTATCTTTGTTGCCTATGATAGTAAAGTCAAAACTATCTTTACTATAATAATTAATCTAGCTTAGCCATATTCTACCTTGTTTCTTCCTTATTGTTATCTTGTATCCAACATATTATTAATTTATTGTAGTCTCAACAACCAAAACTCAAAACTCAATACCTCTATTTTGCTTAGCTTTTAATTTTCATTTAATAGAGTAAGAAATAAGCTTTGAATCAAGACCCAAAGGATCTAACAATTAATAGTACACCTATGAGGATTTGTCCAAGATATTTATTTGCATATAATATTCCATAGAGTGGGCATAAGAATTATTTCAACAAAAGTTGAGCTTTCGTTTTCTTCATATTGTTGTTAGTAGGAAAAAAACTATATGTTCCACATTTTCATTGATTGACTAGAGAAATAATAAGATGTATTAAATTGATTTTTAATTATTTCAATAAATAATATAATAAGGACAATGGTTAAAGGAAAAAAATAAAAAAATGCAGAAGTTTCTAAGGCATTTGAACTAATGCGATGCTTACTTTATAGAATTACAAGATTTGTAAATTTAGACTCATGCTTTGCATAATGAAAGAAATAGACTTTTTTCTTATAAGTTTTCAAAATTTAGTCTTGGCTATATAGTGTAACAAACTTTTTTCTTGTAAGTTTTCAAAATTCAAAATTGGCTATATAGTGTAAAAGCATTAAATTTATTATCCCTTCAATCCTTCCACAAGTCCTATTGGCATTCCTAAGCTCTACACAAGATCCTTCATCCTTGCTTTCATGCCCCCGTAACAATGAAGACTAAGATCTATAAATTCAATAGCTAGAAAGAGCAAAGTGGAGATAATCACAAGATTAAGGAAAATTGCAACAGACTTACTTTAGGTCCGATTCCATGGTAGTCTTAGTGATTTCAATTCATACAGGTTATTAATTCCTAGATAATGTTACCTTAAAAGGAGACATCATTAATGATAAGTTAAAAGATAAATTTGGTTTTAAAGGTTGAAATATTGATGATGTGATTCAACAAACAACTTTGATCAGTAACAAAATCCATCTATCATAGCTAGTACAAAATATTTATAAATAACTATAGATAAAGATTCTTAATTTAAGTTTAAAAATGGAAATTCTATCTGCAAATATAGATCTAGTTTTCAACTATGCTTAAAAATTCATCAAAATGTTGCTCTCAGTTAGCACTAGAAAGAAATACCATGACACAGAGATAGTAATAAAAAAAACATATGTGTATCAACTCACTTCAAAGAAGCCTAGTCATTAAATTGTCCTCTGCATAATAAAATAAAGACAACTAACTAAATTAAGAATGCATATGTCACTAAGAGATAGGTAATGTTATCATGGTTTGATAAGAAAGCCATATGCAACAAACTCCATTTGCACTCTCATAGCTTCAACTTCGGATGAACCTTGCCTTTTTCATTGTTTCATAAAGATTTTGCAGGGTTTCAACAATTTCATCCAGCCATCTATATATAAAGCTCTCCATAAATAAATGCTTATGATACATGCTAACCAATCATCTTTTACAAAAATATTTTCTCAAAGTTGGACACTTAAATATTATGCGAACAAATTGGCACTACTAGAGATTTATAAGCTTAAATGTGACATCTTAGCCCACTCATTAGTATTAATTTGCAGCCTGAAACAAAAGCTATTGATCCATAATCAATTCAACCACCACTTGCATTGCAAGATAAGCCTTTGTCATTGAAATTACTTTCAAGACATTGCACAACCCATTAATTGCAATGACATGAAACACTTTGGTTTTATTGGCAATGAATATGAAGTGGAGAAGGAATACATACAGAAAATTTCTACAATACTACAAAATTGACATAGAGAAAATATATGAATCTTAGTTATCTTCTTCAAATTTTACCTCAAAGAAGAATAACACAATAGCTCGCAGTAACTACCCAACTCCTTTGTTATGTGAATGCAACAAAATTAGTTTTTTTTCACTTTTTTTGGTTATTTTCTTTAGATTCTTGGAGGTCTTGTTCCAAAAATCTTGATAGAAGATGTCATTATGCATCAGCAAGAATAGAAAATCAAGCCAAATTTAAAGCCATAGCTAATATCAAATATAATTGCATTATAAGGTAAATATACATGATTATAGGCTTCAAATCTACAACTAAATCTTCCTTTTTGCTTGAAATTGAAATTCCTTAATAAGCTTATGGACGATACCAAGTGACATTTAAGGGGAAGAAGAAATGTTAAAGCTAGCGAAGCAAAGAAGGAAAAAATAATTGAGAAAAGAAAACAAACCTATATTCACTTTGCCTATAGTGTTAACATTGAATACTTCTGATGATATAAAGGAAATTCAACCCTTCCATGCATTGAGTTATAGAAATTAGGGATATAGTCTTCCAAGCTTTACTTTCTTTTCCCACTTGCTTGCTTATTTTTGTCCTCTTCTTGGCCCTCATTGTAAGTAGCCACCCTTGTACATCTCCATTGCTTTTTCCTCAATTTCTTTGCTCATCTTCTTAGTTAGATTGGGTTTTAGACAAATCCCAACTCTTAAAAAAAAATTCTTATTTTGTTCGGGTTATTCATTAAATTTTGCTTCTAACGGATCACCGCACGTTTGGTGATGCATGGATGCACCACTTTGTTAGTGGTACATCTTAGTTTTTTCCTTATTTTTATTGCAAAAACTTAATGTGCCATCTTGCACTCATTAATAATTCCCTGGATTTATCTTGCAAAATTAGGCTTTTCAAAAAGAACACATACTCGACACATCCTATAGAGATGTATAGCACTACTCTTAAAAAGAGAAATTATCATTTATATTATATTAAATATATAAATAATAATATAATAATGTTAAATTTAATTATTTATATTTTTTCTATATTATTAAATTATTAGAAATATTTTCTTATGTAAATATTTTAAGTTATCAAATTGTTAATAAAATACTTCATGCTATTATAATTAATTTAAGATAATAAGATAAATTAAATTACTTGTAAATTCAATTTAAATTCACCTTAAGTTGAGAAAATTAGATCAAATTAGATTTGAACTAAATCATATATCAAGTAGATTTAAAATCAGTCAAACCTAAATTGAAATTAACTTATTTCAACAACTCATTGCAAGTCTCAAAATAAAGGATATATATGAGTGTGTGAAAGAGAATCCGTTAATTTTTTAATTCAAAACCACTAATTTTGAGCCGCTGTTCAAAATTATAATTTTAAATAAGATTGAAAGATGAATTAGTGCTCAAGACCAATTATAATAAAATTACAAGATGAATGACATCCTTTCTTTTCTATAATTTTTTTCCAAATTATTTTCCTTTAATTTGCTGCGTAATTGACTAACGTTGGTGCTGGAGGATTGTTGTGCTCTTCCGCTACCTGAATTTGCTTCAGTGAACTGCATTTTTATTTGCAAAGTTATTCATCATCATTGAATTATACTATATAACGTTTATTAAAGATGGATGGTAACAAGCTTGCATGCAAAGTTATTCATCATCATGAATTATACTATATAACGTTTATTAAAGATGGATGGTAACAAGCTTGCATCTTTGTATCATCCAGATGTCTTCTCTCCTAGGTGAGAGCTTCTTTCTTTGACATAGGAGCTTTCCTTGAGCTTAAGTCTCAGCTTTTTGCCTTCTTCCTTCTCCATCTGAATCCATAACCTTTCTTTCACAACTCACTCCTATTTTTCTTAACCATTTCACTCCCTTTACGAAATCAAGGGGGACTTAGTGCCTTTGTTTTTGCTTAAAGAATCCTAATCCTCCCCAAAGCCAATCCCTGAACCTAAGTCTAAGCTTTTCGCCTTCTTCTTTCTCCATTTGAATCATAACCTTTCTTTCATAGCTTACTCCCCATTTTTCTTAACCATTTTATTCCTTTTGCAAAATCGAGGGGGACTTGGTGCCTCTGTTTTTGGATGGAAAACCTCAATCCTTCCCAACTTTAACCGCTAGGGAATAATCTGGTGTCAATTTTGGATGAACAAGTTCTCAATTTGTCCTTAGATACTCCTCAGGTTAATCTATTTTCTAAAACGGCGTTGGTAGGACGTATTTTAACATAAAAAAGCTTTAACCGTTTTATTGCCTTAAATATGATCAAGAAAGGTTGGGGAAATCCACAAGGGCTTACCATTGGTGAACTGGGTACACATACTTACGTTTTTAACTTTCCCAATGTAGACTGACCTGCTAAAATCTTAAAGGAAGCACCTTGGCATGTAATGGGAGCTCTTTTATATCTCCAACCTTGGAAGCGTCAAATGGCAATTCATGAGCTGGACTTCTCAGAATGCCCATTTTGGGTTCAAGTTCATGATTTGCCTATGGAATTCTTGAACCAAAAGAATACCTGGATGATAGGTGCATGTATTGGGAAAATCTTAAGAATAGAAGATCTATTGTTTGGAAATGGCTTAAGCTATGGCTTTCTGCGGATAAGAGTATCAGTTAATATCAAAAAGCCTCTCCCTACTGGTTTTTAGATACAAAGATAAAATAACATCCGTTCATGAGCTAGTATTAAATATGAGAAGTTACAGGATTTTTGTTATAAATGTGGTATCATAAGTCATGACTAGAAGTTTTGTAAGAAAGAAAGAATGATGTCGACTGTTAATCCATCCCAAGCTCAATATTCCTCCCACTTGAAAGCTCTTTCTAGGAAATCATTATCTCAGGATGACAATTCTTCATGGCAGAGGAATTAGCTAGGAATGTCAAAAGATTACAATGCGGTGGCGCATGTGGATAATGCGAGTGATCAATGTGAAAATTCTCAAGGAATGATGCAGGCGACGGAAGGCAATGTACGAAGGTACGATACTCAGTACGAAAAGCAAATTGAAATTAGCTGTGGTACTAGAAAATGGCTACATAATCGTCAGCAGGAGGATAGTTCTTCCACTAACTCTGTCCAAAAGGACCCATTACCAGGTACAATGCTAATTCCTGATTTTTTTCAACTAGAAGAATTTTGTAAATTGGGCCAAAAAGCTCTCTCTTCCAGAAAGAAAGAACCAAGCCTAGGCCTAACTAATCTTGATCTACATATAAAAAAGGAACATGTTGGACTAAAGGAGCTAGTAATTTCAATTGATATGCCTAGCCTACCTCTTTATAACATACTCTTTTCAATTATCATATCCCATTTTGAACAACTTATGTGTCCAACTGCATGAGCATGAATTATAAAAGTGTTGAATGGTTATAACTGATGAACAAGTATGTCGGGTGGATTTTCCTGATGAAGAGGAAAATGCAAACTCAATCCAGCCATCTTCCAATGAGACAGAATTTGAAAGAGCTACTAATTCACAAGTTGATGAAGTGGCTCATCATTTTAATAGGCTTGAACTAAAAAGAAAGGCAGAGGATCATAAAGAGTACCTAGTTACTAAAAGAATGAAAATCGATGTGAGTAACCAGCAACAAAAGGTGAGGAAAACATGGAAACGCAAAGGATGTATTTAGAATACTGCTAAATCAAATGTAACCATTTCTTCACCTATAAAGATAAATAATTCATTACTGGTGGAAGTTCCTATTGAACTGGCAAATAATTTAAAAGTTGGAGAAAAAGGCGGTGGTGGCTGGCCTACAATAGCCATAAAGGGTCAATGAGTACTTTATCTTAGAACTGTCAGGGGTTGGGTCCTACCCTGATAGTTAGAACTTTAAAAGAGCTCATTAAAAAACATAGGCCCGAGATAGTCTTCCTAATGGAGACTAAACAACACTCTGAAGACTTGTTGAAATTACAAATATCTTGTGGATTTTCAGTTAATTGTTATGTTGAACCTTCAAGAAAGGGTGGCAGATTATGCCTTTGGTGGTCTAATACCGTAGATTGTTTTATGGCAAAGAAAAATCACCATTTTATGGATATGTGAAGCTTCCTAGGAAAAACATTAACTTTAGGTTATCTTGTATTTGGGTTCTTATTAAATTTGAAAAAAGAATAGCTTTGTGGTTTCATCTCAAATCTCTTGCGAACTTCAACCATGAACCTTAGGCTTGGATTGGTGACTTCAATGATATCATGCATCAATAAAAAAAATAAAGGGGAGCTCTGAAAGCAAATACAAAAATCTAGTCATTTCAGGAGGTCATATTTTCTTGTCATATGATTAATCTAGAGGTTAAAGGAAACTTTTTCACATAGAGTAATAATAGAATAGGGGAGGCTAATATTCAACAAAAACTGGATAGGGCTTTCTATACTACTAAGTGAAGAAACCTCTTTGAAAATGCCTAAGTCTATGCAATCCCTCCCATTGGCTCATATCACTCTTTGATTTTTCTCAAATTATATCCATATGAAGCTAGAGCAAGGAAAATTTTCAAGTTTGAACTCTTATGGACTTCTGAAGATTCTTGTGGAAAAGTCATAGAAGACAATTGGAGGAATGATGATTTTGAAGATCCTTCTCTTACATTGCCTAAAAGACTAGCTAAGTGCAGATAGGCTCTTATAAAATGGAGTAAGATTACCTTTCCTAATAATGCAAAAGAAATTGATAAACTTCTCCATAGAATTCAAGAATTGCAGGATCTGGCTTAATCAGCATCGATCACTAAGGAAAAGCTACACTTAATAGCAAAGTTAGAAAAATTATGGCAGACTGAGGAAATAGTATTGGTGCCAAAGATCTAGAATTAAATGGCTACATGAAGGAGATAAAAACACAAAGTTTTTTTCATCATACTACCATTCAAAGAAGGTAGCGAAATAAAATTCAAAGACTCAAAAACTCAAATGGCTTATGGATCGAGTTAGAAAATGTCATTCATTGCACTTTCAAAGAACATTTTCACAGTTTCTTTAGCAAGAGGATTGTCAATGATGAAAACTCTTTAGAAATCCTAAAGGTGATCAAACCTTCCATTACTCAAGACATGAACTAGAGGCTATGTTCTCCTATTCTGGAAGTCAAAATCCAGCAAGCAGTGTTTCAACTTAGTGCACTCAAAGCTCCTAGTCCAGATAGGTTTTCTGGAATTTTTTATTAGAAGTTTTGGCATATGATAGGTAGTATGGTGAGCCAAGAAATCCTTCAATTCTTTCAGGATAGTACCTTACACCCTTTCTTTTAGTCAAACCAACTTGGTGTTGATTCTAAAGGTGGAATTTCCTAAGGAAGTTTCACACTTTAGACCCTATAAGTCTTTGCAACTTTTGTTATAAGATTACTTCCAAGATCTTGTCCAATAGACTAAACACAATTTTTCTAGCATGCATTTCTCAATTCCAAATTGCTTTTATCGAATGGAGACAAATCCAAGATAACTTGTTGGTTACTCATAAAGCCTTTCACTTATTGAAACACAAGAAGATGGGAAAGAAGGGTTATGTAGCTATTAAATGAGACAGTGTATAAGGCTTATGACAGGCTTGATTAGCAATCTATCGAAGCAAGTGATGATAAAGATGGGTTTTGATTTAGTTTGGGTGAAGTGGATTATGGCTTGTGTCAAATCTGTGCATTCTAATCTTTTGATTAGGTATGAAGATTTGCTCCTTCTTATCTTCTTGTGGTATTAGACAAAAGGATCCATTATCCCCTTTTCTTTTTTCAATTGCCTCTGAGGTTTTATCTCAAATGATCTAACAAGAAGTGGACAAGAAGAGCTTAACTGGTTTAAAAATAGCTTGAACAGCTCCTATACTATCTCACCTATTTTTTGCTGATGATTCCCTAATCTTTCTTGAAGCTTCAAATGAAAATGCAATTACTTTATCTAGAATCACGTAGGAATACAATGATGCCTTAGGACAACAATTGAATCTTTAAAAGTCTACCCTATACTTTAGTCCTAATGTTCATCTAGAATTAGTTTATTCCTTCTCGAATATTCTTAATACTTCAGGTTATGGAAAATCTTGGTAACTATTTAGGCATTCCTACAATTTAGGGAAAATCTAAGAGACAAGCTCTTTCTTATGTTTGGGACAAGATAAATCAAAAGCTTCAAGGCTAGAAAATGATATTCTGATCTCAAGCAGGGAAAGAGATACTCATCAAATCAGTTGCTATGGCCATTCCATTTTTCTCCATGACTTGCTTTAAGTTTCCAGCATCAACTTGTCGACAAATTGAATAATTAGTGGCTAAATTCTGGTAAGGAAAGAAAGATAAAGATAACAGTATTCATTGGACAACTTGGGAGAAATTTTCTATTACTAAGAAAAATGGAGGACTTCGGTTTAGGAATTTGGAGAATTTTAACAAAGCCCTATTAGCAAAACAATGTTGGAAGGGTATCTAGAATCCTAAGGCATTCTGGATTCAATTGTTACAAGCAAAATATTTTCCTAATGGTTCTCTATTATCTGCTACCAAAGGAAACAAAGCTTCTTAGGGATGGAGTAGTCTTCTTGAAGGTCGAGACTTACTGCTTAAAGGCTTATGTTGGCAGGTTGGATATGGATAGAGGATTAATATTTGGAAAGATCCTTGGATCCTTGACTTACATGGCTATAAACTATCACCTCCTAATCCCAGTGTTGAAGGCTCTATATTTCAAGTTGTTGAACCCATCTCAATAACTGGGAATCTATGGGTCTAGGACCTATTAATCAGTGGTTAAGTCCTTTGGAGAGATTTTCTATACTAAACACATATCTACCATAAAGATCTCAATCAGATTTGTTAATTTGGCTTTATAATTCTAATGGGTGCTATTCAGTTAAGTCAGGCTATCACTTTCTTATATCTCAGCAAGTTTTCCCTTCTTAGGCAGCTTCATCAGTTATTGTTTCTCCCAAATTATGGTCAGCAATCTGGAATATTGATGCTGCTCCAAAGATTAAACATTTCATATGGAAAACCCTTTCTAACATACTTCCAACTTCTTAAAACTTATACAAAAGGAAGTGTCTCCAATCTCCCTTATGCCATATCTGTGAGTTAGCAGATGAAGACACTTTTCACTGCCTCTTTGGATGTTCCTGGACATCTAGAATTTGGTTTGGTTCCCCCTTATGCTTAAGAACCCAAAATGTAAACTGCCTATCCTTAGGAGATTGGTTAATGAATGTCTATTCTTATCCAAGCTGGAATCATTCTCAAGTAAAAAACCACTTATTTCTAATGGCTAATATTGCTTGGTAGATTTGGAAGACAAGGAATGATTACTTATTTAGGAAAACTCCTATTCAACCAATGGTGACTCTATCAAGAGGTCTGGCTTTTTTTAACAACTACATAATTGCAATGAAACATGGACAAGGTTCAACTCTTCAACCTCGTCCTTCCTTGGAGATAGGTTGGAAAGCTCCTAACAGAGGCCAGATTAGAATCATTGTGGATGCTTCATTTAAATCATCCGATAGAAAAGCTTCCATTGCAGCTATTGTTAGAGATTCCTTTGGTAATTTGGTATTTGGAAATGCCAAAAGAGTGTATGCTAGTTCTTCAGCAATAGCAGAGGCCTTAGCTATTAAGAAAGGAACCCAGATTGGTGCATTGATCTCACAAAGTCCTTTTATAATTGAATCAGATGCGAAAGTTGTTGTGGAGGCAATCTATACTTTGTCCTCCGCTCAGCCTTGGACTTTAAGACATCTTATTCATGATATAAAAGAAAGCCTGCAAGAAAATCTAGACTGTTCTCTAGATTCTATCTCTCGGTCTAGCAACAAGACAGCTGATTGGCTTGTTACAAATTTTAACAGGGGAGTGTGTCTAGTGGACTGGATTTCTAATCCTTGACCCCCTCTCAGATGTATCCTTCTTCAAGACAAACACTAGTTTCCTCCTTAATTTTGTATGCTGTTTCGTCCTTCCCTTAGGAGGTTTTATTGTCTTGGTTTTGCTCTTGTCTTTTCTGGTCTGTTGTTTAGAGAGGTCTCTTTCAGTTTCTGGTTTGGTTCTGTCTGTGTTCTGGTTTAGTGTAGTTTCTATCCGTTTTCCTTTTCAGTCTGTTTTGTCTGTTTTCTTGCTTCTGGTTGGTGTCTTGTATCCCTTTTATGGCCAAAAAATAGAAAGATAAAGTGCTAACTATTGGAATTATAGGTGGTAAATTTCAACTCTTTAAGTTATATGTAAATCAAAAGAAAAAGATTAAAATCAAATATAAATAAAATATAATTTTCCCAACAAAGAGGCGGCATTACATTTCATAAAACATGTGCAAACCAGAAGTATAAGTGGGATCACTTGTTAACTTATAGGTCATTAACTCGTGAAATGAAGAAAAGAAAATTATATTTAATTTCGTGGAGTGACTTTTTCAGTTTTTCTTTTCTCCGAATTTTTTTAAAGATTTTTTTAATTAATCGACAATTTATGTTCTAATTATCTAAATCCTCCTCATCTTTTTTTTAATATTATATTATTTTCAATGACCGTTCCTTTCTACTACAAAATCAAAGGGAACAAATAAATCTAGACATGATTATTAAGCCTAAACCTAAAAGATAAGTAAATAAATAAATATGAAATATTATAAAATTAATTAATTAAATTTTAAGTAATTATATTTTATTTTATATATTTTAGTTATATTAATATAATTTAATTTTAAAATAAATATAAATTAATTTATTGTATATAATGATATTAATAAAACAGCTATCAGATTAGTTAATAACAACTAATAATACACCAAATAGAGGCTCAGTTGTAAAAAAAAACCAATAAAAAAGAGATATATTATTTTTTATTATACATTAATACATTGTCTTTCTTCTATTCAATGATTTATTTCTTTTTAATTGACTAATTAAGTGCACTCCCGCCGGAATTAAGGATCTTTCCATGTGTCTACCAAAAGCCCCGCACGATATCCTCCGACATTGGGATGTATTATTTGTAAAAATGTTTCATTTATATTTCTGTAAGTAGATGAGTTTCTTGTTAGCAATAGCAGTGCAAAATATTGCTTGCAATAAGCCAAGCCGGTTCATAAAGGATTCATAATTCAATTTTTATTAGCTGAGCTCATAATATAAATATGCAATGTATGAGTTGAATTATTTGGCTTGATATATAATTATAGAGAGTGGCGGATCCCAAAAATTCAATTTGTCGGAATAATATATATATGTACAAAAATAAAAAATTAAATATTTAAATAAAAATAAAATATTATAAAATCTCTCTCTTCTATCTGATAAAAAAAATTTATCAAGGAAAATTTATATAATTTGTGAGGCAATCACTACACTTAATACATATGAATGGAATTTTTTTTTTGGACAGTTGCCTCCATAATGCACAATATGCCTCTGCCACTAACCACATAAAACTATATACATACATACATACATACATATATATATATATATATATATATATATATATATATATATATATATATATATATATATATATATATATATAAACGTACATATTATAATATATTATAATTTAAAAATATTTAATAACATTGCATTCCAAAATCTAAAATAATATATATTTTTATTACTAATATATTACCTCAAAATTTTATAAATATTTTAAAAATTATTTTAAGTAAAAATGTAAAAAAAAATTAGGTTAATAATGATCAAGAATTTTGAAATCGTGAATTTTTCAAAAAAGTAAAAAATAATGAGAAAATTTTAATAAATCATTTATTAATTTTATTTTTAAAAGTAATTAATTAAATAATTAATTTTTATTTTAAAATTTATTATTTAAAATAATTTATTAATTTTATTTTTGAAATTAAATAATTACAAAGAAGTTTAGTTTGGATTTGTGATTTTTTTAAAAAAATTATGATTATTTGTTTGCAAATCAATAAAATTACCAATATTAATCATAGAGTTTAAAAATTCAAATCAATTTAGCACTTAGAATTTATATTATAATTTTTTATTTTAAGACAAAGATAACACTAGATGTCCCAAATTGCAAAATGGAATGCTATAATCCTGCATGAATTGACAATATCAAATTTGTTTGCTATAAAAACTTGATGCACCTAGAGATGGTAGAATTACCTAAACCCATCAAATTTGTATTGGACTTGATGGGTCAGGTCTAAATAGGATTTAAATTTTATTAGGTTAGATTCAAGTTCGACTCATAATGACCCATTTTCATTGGGTCTATATGGTTACCTAAAAATTTCTATTTTTTTAGCATTCATCTTCATAAAATTAAGGATTTCATTTCCTAGTACATGAAAGTCTTTTACCCATTTTCTAAATCTAATTGGCTTTGTTCATCACGGATTTGCATTTCTCCATTGCTTGACTTCATGAGTTCAACATTGTTTCTCCTTTGTCACATGCACTTTTTTGGTGAGTTGTTTCTCCTCTGTCCCGTTTAACTATACTAACAGTGTATGCATCTAGAAACATTATGATTAACATCCATTGCGATGTCAGTATTGAATTAGCTTTTGAGCTTATTATTAATTCATTGAATATTAGCTTCAATTTGGACTGTAATCTAACTGCAAGAGTTTGCCTTATGGCCTATTCTTTCATATGAAGAGCACATATGAAGCATCCTCTCATACTTACATTATAACTAGACCTATCTTCCATCATCAAATTGTAAGGAGAAACTTATGAATAAAAGGTCAATAAGTCAAATATGAATATAAACCTGTAAGTATTTAAGATTTCTAATATAGTTGTTTAGCTAATTTACCTATTTCATAGGGCTTGTTAAAGAACCCAAGTATTATGTAAAATCAATAGTTAAATATTCAAAAGAAAGGTCCTCTATAAGATCTAATAATTTAATATATTTAACTATAAAATTAATAGTTAAATATTCAAAACTTTTTATTATAAGTCTTAAAAGTCTTAATAGTACCATCCTTTCGGATGAGTTAGTTGATAATGTAAATTTAAGGTTTAAGGCTGCTATGTGGCACCCTGATTACATGAAGTTGATGACTACCAAATCCATTCCGTATAATGTGTAATGATTAAATTATACCTTTGAATAATCATGTCCGTGTCACAAGCCCTCAAAGCATAGGAGATATGTAAAGTGAAAGTAGTAAGCCTTTGTAGCTAACAGAGGACATTTTGGAGGATATGGTTAGGTCTTTATTAGTTAACCTAAACCTTTTGCATAGAACAATGGAGCAATGTGATTTTATGTATGCTTGTCTTATATGGGCAAGGTATGTTTTAGTTGATTTGAATGAGGAAGACAATTTTGGGATTACTAGTAAATTGAAATAATGAATTTTGATATTTTGTTTGCACTTTTGCTTGCTATTTGATGTAAAACCATGTGTATCTCATTTGCTTCTTTTCTATATTAAGTGATCTTCGTAAAATTGGATTATTTAAATTCTTAAGTCTTTACAACATTCAAATTATTTGATTTAAGGCTTGTCCACCATGGTTTAGAGAAGTTGATACTTGATATCGATACTTACTTTTATTGACTGTCTACTATAAATTAAGGATTAGATGTTGAAAGTTGCAGGAGCACTCCTTTATTTTATATTTTACATGGCTTTTTTTTTTCTTTTGTGACTTGATTACCTATTTAAGCTATAACACTAACTAAAATTTTCTTGTTTATCATGTGTTTTAATTCTATAGATTTAATGAATATACGGTTGATGGTGGACCTGTAGCAAGATTACTTTTTAGATTATTCAAGCTACAATATTGATTGAAATTTTCATGTTTATCATGCATTTTAATTCTATAAAATTAATTAATACAATTTGAACCAACCATTCTATTTATAGGTGAATCCATGCATTTTAAATAAAAATTCTAAAAAGCTTCAAGATTTGGACAAAGATAATTACTTTATTTATTAATTATGTTTGCTTTTGTTCATAAACTTGATGTAGATTTCAAGCAATGATACAATGGCCTCATTTACATCATCATATGTAGTGGAAGGTATTTGATAACAACATTCTCCAACTTCAAGCCATTCTATTGAACCAGATGAAGAGCCAAGTGAATAACCACCCTCAAGAAAAAGAAAAAGGAGTGATGTGTAGGAATACTTTGATAAGGAAATTATTAATGGTAAGGAAAAGGCCATCTATAAGTATTGTCATGTTTAAATGGTAAAGCATTCCAAAATTGGTACCTCCTATTTGTAGAAGCATATAAAGAAGAGTTGTAATGTCATTGATCGAGCTTCCATTCAAAGATTTGGTCCAACAAGGACATGTTAAAGGATTCCAATGGTTACAATTTCTTCCTTTGATCTTGATGCAGCAAGAAAAAAGCTTATGCACATAAGTATCCTCTTTTTATTGTAGATCATAGTAGGTTTAAAAAATATTCAAATGTTCTTTAGCCATTATTCAAAATGATATCACGCAATACAATGAAAATGATGTAATGAATTTTTTTGATTATGAAAAGAAAGAGTCAATGCAGTTTATTGAAAACAAGAAGGCAAGAGTTGTTATCACATCCAATATGTGGACTTCTAACAATAACAAAAAAGGATTCATAACTATCATAACACATTTTATTAATGATGATTAGAATTTACAGATTCGTATCTTAAGGTTTGCTTACATGCCTTATCCATAAACAAATGATGTTTTATGTGATGTACTTTTTGGTTACCTGTTAAAGTGGAACATAAATAGAAGAATTTCCACTATTATATTAGATAATTGCTCCACTAATGATAAAATGATTGAAACTTTAGTGAGCAAATTAGATCTTTCCTCCCTTCTGTGTTTTGGAAAGTTAATTTAAATGAGGTGTTGTGCCCATATTTTAAATTTAATTGTCAAGGATGGCTTTGAGGTAATTAAAGGTAGTATAGAAAAGATAAAGGAGAGTGTATTATTTTGGATTGCCACACCTACAAGGGAAGGAATGTTTAAGAAGTCATGCAAACAATTATTTATTTTATGTACATAAAAGGTTATCCTTGATTTCCTAACAAGATGGAATTCTACTTATCTAATACTCCAATATGTGTTGATATATAAAGTTGTATTTAGGCATTTGAAGTAATGTGAATCCTCATACAAGTCACTTCCTACTGATAAAGAATGGGGGTTTAAAGTCTTCTACTCAATAACTAAGTTATTCTTTGGGACAAACTATCTAATTGCAAATATTTATTTTCCCAAGATATATGACATTCAATTGACTTTGAATAAGTGGCATCAAGCTCCGAATCCCAATATTAAAAAGATAGCTTCTAACATGCTAGCAAAATTCAATAATTATTAGAATACCATTCATGGCATCATGGGAGTTGTAATCATACTTAATTTAAGTTCTAATATCCATAAATTTTTGTTATTAAGTTTAATTATAAAGTTAGGAAAATCAAGTAGCTTTGTGAAATGCTAGTTCTTGAATACTAACTTAAAAACAATGTAAATGATATAATTGGTGAATCTAGTCGAGCTATACCAGATGTAATTGATGGTGGTTCTTAAGATGTACTAAATGTGTATGATCTATTTATCATGAATGAGAAGATATCTAATTGCATAAGACTTAAATCAGAGCTTGACAATACTTTAAAAAGGATATCTTACTAAGAACCTCATCATTTATTATATTGTTGTGATGGAAGATAATGTTAGGAATTCGGATTATCACATGCAGCGGAATTTTAAATTTTGATCCGAATTCTACCTAGGATCCATGCAAAAAGCATGAGTCAATGATTAGGGTTTTACCTATTGGGCACTCGTGTTTCTACTGATCAAAACTTGAGAGCGGATGAATCAAACGCCGGCCGGAAGGTACAGCGTCTCTACGGTATCCACACGGAGTGAACAACGACCTCTCACCCTCCACGCGTCTGCTAGGATGCGTTTTTCTCTCTAAGAATTAGGATTGGATGTTTTTGAGTGATTTAGGGTTTATATGGAAGCTTAAAACGTGATTATTAAGTGCTGCCCTCAAGTCCCTTTTTATAGAACTTAGGCAAGCCATAATCCTAGTCCTACTAGGATAATGCTTCCAAAATCCTAATCACACTTAACAACTCATCTTATCCTTATCCTAGAGATAATGGGAAGAGATAAGACTTATCTATTAATTATCTAATATTAGATAATGATATTATCTCATAATATAAATATCTTAATATTAGATAATTGCATATAGTTATCAAATATCAAAATAATATTATCTCATAATATATTTATCTAATATCTGATAAGATAATTACTTGATATTACTTTAATATCAAATAATATCACATAATATATATATATATATATATATATATATAAAACGTGAATTTATTATTCTTAATAATATATATGCACGAAAATAAGTCCAATTAATTGGATATTAATATAATTAAAGTCCAATTAATTATTGTCTTATTCCTACTCCTTTTGTGTGACCCTGTAGGTTCTTACTACGTTGACAATGACTTATTATTGAGCCATAGACAGCGAGCGGTATCTAGCAATACATCACTGCCACTCAAGTAGTAAGAATGTCTGTGATTCGACATCCACCTAATACATGATCAACGTTTTACATCATGACCCTTTTGTAATAATATCCAAATTGAACTGGAGGCATGGAATGTGTCATCCTCGTCAATGTTCAATTTATATTTCTTGATACTGAGTAGACTTAAAATAAATAATTAATATCACATATTAATTCAACTGAGCATGGCCATGCATTTCTAAGTCTCACTCAATCAAGGGGCTCAAGGATATTTCTCTTTTATACAAGAGTAACAAAATCCCATTTACATCACTCACTTCCCTCTGCATGATTTATGACACACCCAATCAATGCCCTACTTGTCACCTGATTAAAGGTGACATAGGACAATATTAAAGTGAGTAATTTCTCATGTAGGGAACCGTAGTGACTTCAGGTCAAAGGTTTATGTGTAGTTGTGATCATATGAGAATAACTTATGACACGATTATCCATGCAATATTCTCATAGTGGGTCAGTCCAGTACATTGTTCACTAGCAATGTACTCATGTATTGACTTGATATCACATATCCATGATTCGTAATCATCAGTCACTATACATGCTAGTCTCGATGTATTATTACTATCCTTTTCATAATAATACTTGACTAGGGGCATTTTAGGAATAGCAAAGCTATTCCAAGGATAATTATTATATTAAGTTATAAATTGCGCATAATAATAATAAAAACAAAATATAATAATTAAATTGCCTAAAACATAATACATTGTATATAACTTCAATCATCAATATGATTGGCTCTAGGACATACACCAACAGATAAGTGGGGTGAAGTTTGCATTGTTGCAAGCCATTGCTAAAGATATTTTAAGTATTCTTATCTCTACTGTGGCTTCTGAATTTATGTTTAGTACTGGCAAAAAACTAGTGAGCTCACATCAAAGTAGATTATATGCAAACACTTTAGAAGTGTTAACGTATGCTCAAGATTGGATATGGTTTAAGAAATATTAAGGTTAGCTTTATATTTTAATTAAATAAGATTTGTATTTATTTTAATGTTAAGTTTTCTTTTAATTTTTTCTCTATTCTAAGGTTTAAGTGAAGAATATGCTACCATATATGATGAGGAGGAAGATGATTAGGTATTTTTCCAAATTCCTAACTTTAGAATATTTTTTTAATACATTTATATGTCATCGGTTGTAAGTTGTAACTTCATACAAAAATAAAAAAAAAGGAAAAATTGCTTTGGTAGAGGCAGAGGACATATGGTTAGAGACTTAGATGGAGTCTATGCTTGTTGTAGCTCTAACTCATATGCTGGACTACTATCCTACATATTATATACTAAGATTTTTATATTGCATTTTCATCACATAAAACATTTAGCAAATAGAATATGTTTACAAATGGCTATGATATTTAGTTAGCATGAACACACATACATACAATTTCTTCCCTATATTATTAAAAAAATACAATTGTCAAGTAAGTATATAAGTTTTCATGTCCATGTTCTAGGAAATCTTAAGTTTATTTTTTAGTTCTGGTTATTGACAAAAGTTATTAAATTGAGCCAGTGTGGAAGATGTTGTTTATATTATTAGTTTTTAAAATGATAATAAATGAATATATGATGGCCTGGGTAAAAGTTGCTATTAATGTTGTCTGCATATTGTAGCATTTATTTATGCTCATATCAATTTATTGTAATAAAAATCACAAAATAAAAAAATTTAGTGACAAATTTTTGGTTAAATAGGATAAAGAATTTCCATTGTTTTGAGGGTAGAAAATTCTAGGCTAGAATTAATTTTTTCATTAGATTATGATGATTAAGTTAATGAAGAACTAGTTTGCAAAGGATTTTATTCAATCTTCTTGTAGTAATGGAGAATTTGATTTTACATTATATGTAAATTTTAATTCATGTTATTGATTTTTCTAATGTTATCCTAAGTTCTTGGTGGTAAAATTCTAAATGTATGCACCAAGTTAAAATATTTACACAAGGAAGAATAGTTAATATTTGATAAATTTTTTGTTACATTATTTGACACATTGTACTTTCATTCTATTAAAAGTAGAAGAATAGTTATGGATTAAAAGATGAAACATATAAACATGTATGCAAAATATGGTTAAGTCATTATTTACACAAGGAAAAAACCTTTCAGCATTCTTTTTTCATTTTTTCATTCCAATATTCTTATGTTGTTTTAGTCAATTAAGTTAATTATAAGCATGCTAATCACTTTTATTTACTATTAATTATTTGATTTGTAGTTGTTTTCATCAATCATAATTGCTTTAATTTATCTCATTTTGTCAAATAATTGAGTAGGTTCATTTGTGGTCCATATAAAGGCTAGAAGAGAAGCAATTGGAGAATTAGGTTATTTTAATTGTTTCATTATAGGAGAAAGTCATGTAGCTATTGAATCCTATGAAGATGTATGTAATTGTCAATGAATAAGACTCTTTTAAGCAAACTTGTGTGATGTTCAATTAGGGTCTGTGCAATTTTAGAATTCTATTAGCTTGATTTCTTTAATTCAAGTTCATGTAATATAGATTTTAGAAGTTTTAGGTTCATTTAGGTCTATTTCAAGTCTAGCTCGGATCCAAACACTTTAGGTCTTTTGGGTTTAGGTCTATTTTGGATCCTTAATTTTAGATTCATTTCAGGTTTAGGTAAAGTCAGGTTCGAGCCGAGTTAACCTAAAGTTAACCCATTGCCATTCCTACTTCTGAACTTTAAACAATATAAGGAAGAATGGGGAAAAATATAAAAAATCTATAATTGAAGCAAAAAGGAAAAGCTTTATTCTTACAATGAAGAAAAGCCTTCTTCTATTCACCATAATACACACCTAAAACATTAATTGTATAAAGATTAGGAAAAAAAAACTAACTGTATCTTTTCTCACATCCACTAATTAAAACTATAAAAATCAGAAATAAAACTAATTAATATCTAATTAAGAATGCTAATCTTGTTGGCTATAATGTTAAATAAAGCTAGTTGTAAAGCTTTAGTAAACAAATTTGCAGGCTACATTTTAGTATATATATGCTGTGGTTTAAGCAACTTAACTTGAATATCATTTCTAATGAAGTGGTAGTCAATCTCCATGTATTTTGTACATTCATGAAACATAAGATTTTTACATATATATGATGCTAATTGACTGTTAAAACTAAGATTAACAAGTTTTTTGTGTGTAATTCTAAAATCCTTGAGCAAAGAGAGAATCCAAATGATCTCACAACAAGCAAAGGCTATGGCTCTGTACTTTGCTTCAGTATAACTCTAAGAAACTATGCTCTACTTTTTTGTTCTAAATTTGACAAGTGAATTACCAATGAAATTGCTAGAGCTTGATCTTCTTGTGTCAGGGCAACTAACCTAAAAACTATCATAGAAGTTATTTAAATGAGTTTTTGATTTGAATGATAAAAATACAGCTTAACTTAGTGTTGTTTTTAAGAATTTTAGCACTTTGAAAATTGCTTACAAGTGTAAATTTGTTAGTTTTCCCATGAATTAAGCAAAAGTGTTAGGAACAAATTGATTTCAAGTTGTGTAAAAGTTAAGTAAAGAAGCTTTTTAATTGATTGTCTATAGTATGTAAGATCACTTATAGTGTCATTAAAAGTATTACTTAACTTCTGATTTGGATCCATAGGTGTACATACTAGTTTTGCTCTAGAAAGACCATACTCTTCAAGCAAATCAAGATATATTTTCTTTGGCACAAAGAAAATCCATTTGGTGTATAAGAAATTTCTATACCAAAAGGAAAAAAAATTTGGGGAACCAAGTCTTTCAACTTGAATTTTAAACCAAGATATAACTTAAAAAATTTGGGGAACCAAGTCTTTCAACTAAAATGCTAACAAAATCCCTAGAGCTAGTCGTTGTTGTAAATAAAGATTAGTTTACTTGAGATTGAATGAATCCATATTTGAGTAGAGCATCAATAAACTTGTTGTTCCATTCCCTGAAAACTTGCTTCAACTTATATAATGATTTCTATAGTTTGTAAACCAAATGACAATCGGTATTATTAAAGGACTCCCTTTTAAAATATACCCCTAAGGTAAATACACATGAACATCTCTATCAAATCTTTATTGAGGAGGGTATTGTTAATATTAAGCTATGAAATTTGCCACTCATAAATAATAGTTAGAGCAAGAAAGATTAGAATAGTAATTTTTTTCATAATACGACTAAAAGTCTTATGATAATCTAAACCTTTTCTTTGATTGTAGCCTTTGGTAACCAGCCTAGCCTTATATCTTTCTACACTTCCATTTAAATTCATTTTAATTTTGTAGACCTATTTATAACTAATGGCATGATAGCCATTAGACAATGGAAGAATTGTCAAGTTTTATTATCTTTATATGCATCAAGTTTTGCTTTCATGGTTGCTTGCTAGTGAGCAAAATTGGATGCTTGATGGTATGAGATTGGCTTAGATTGATGAGATAAAGCAACTATAAATGCCTAATATGATGGTGAAAGTTAAGAAAGGGAAAAAAATGTTGTATGGGGTAAGCTATGACAATTGAGGTGAGATATGAATCATGTTTAAGATGAAGGTTATGTAAGTATACTTCTAAGTATTTTAGAAGTTTAATGGCTTTGGTGCTTTTTTTGTTGAAAAATGGTTGTATAAGGAGAATTAATGTTAATGGAAGGTGATGTAGTGAGTTGTATGGGTTAAGACATTTTTATGTACTCGATAAGTATATCAAGAGTGATTAGCTTAAGAACATCATGATTATTATCACTATTAGGGACATTAAGATTATGTAAACTAGAAAATTCATCATCAAAGAATAAAGGAAAGGATAAAGGTAGAGAAAACTAAGATTAAGAAGAAGATAAATGTAACTTAAAAAGAAAAATAATTTCATGAAATATGACATCCCTAGGGATAAAAATATTATGATGATGAAGCTCATATAGAATGTAACCTTTCATTCCAACAAGATATCCATGAATATGCATATTTTAGCTTTTTGATTAAACTTCATTCTACTTTAAATGAGGGTGGAAGCAAAATACAAACAAATGATGTGTGTAAGATGGTAGTTGGCTAAATAAGAATTCATAGAGGTTATGAAAATCCAAGATTAAAAGTAGTAATTTTCAACACAACACGACTTATGTGAGTTTAGGTTAAATATAAATTAGTTTGGGTCATAAATAGGTCGACCTATTAATCAGGTTAACATAAAACAACACAGCCTGTATAACTTGTATTAATAAATGATATAAAATTATTAATTATTATTTTATTTTATATAAAAATAAATTAAAATTATATATATATGCTATTTAGCCACAACTTATATGCCATTTAAGCTTTTATTTTAAACTTTAAAATGAAACTAATATAAGTCTGAAACTAGTGATAAAAATAAAACTAAAAGGATGATAAACTAAAATGAAAAAAAAATATAACTACACACAGAGTACAAACTCATAGTCATAGAGATAAAATAAAACAAAACCTAATGCAATTGCAGCTAACCATTGAAACCAATCTCTCTCTTATCCCTCTCTTAAGTCTTAACTTTACCACTGGGAGTTGGTAACTAGTAACTCTAAGGTAACAATGGATATATCAATGATGACAATGCAGTATAGCTCTTTCTCCAAATCTCTAGCAAGTTCCTTTTCTCTAATTATTATATAAAATGTTGGCTTAGGTCTAAAGACAAGTTCCCTTCAAAAATAGAGTAATAGCAATGTTGCACCTGCATCTGATGCAAATATAGGTGCCTTAAATTTTTATTTGTCAAGTAGCTTTTAAATTTTTTTTAATTTTCAAATTTGAATGCATATGGGATTTGCTTAACTATGGCTTGAATTCAATTAAGACATGGTTGTTGGGATGTGGTTGCAAAAATAAAATGGTAATCAATAACAAGAACCAATAATTGTGACTACTATGTGCAATAGAGATGCATAAGGAAAAAGAAGTGTGCAAAGGAGATAAATAAAATCCAAAATGCACAATATCATTAACAAGGAAAATAGATGGGTATTAAGGAAAAAAGATTCAATTTATCTATAAAAATAGACCCTATTAATTGCTAATTTAATAAATGAATTGCATTTTAAAAATTAAATTATAGTCAAATTTCTTAAAAGTGAATTACTATTTTATGTTAGTACTAAATGTAGGTAAAAAATAACTTTCTATAAATTTAATAAATGAATTAGACCTTCATTAAAATTAAATCAAACTCCAAAACCTTTGGTGATTTTATTATTATCATTTTAACAAACTAACCTTTAATGACATCTAGTAAGTGACCTTTCGGAGGTGGTTCGATTTTATCTTGTTAACAAAAAAAAAATCTTGTTTAAAATGTGAATTTCAATTTGAAAAAATGAATAATAATTTTATTTTCTATATTGTCTATTTATTTAAAAGTAGCCATTTTGTAGAATCATTTATTATGATTATATCCTATTTAATGTTTGCATAATTTTTATAATTAATCAAAAATACCACATTATGGTAGAATTTAAGTAGAAACAGCATTGGATATGAAGGAAATAAAAGTAGTTTGTCAAAATAACATGATTGAGATGCATATTATGTGCAAAAGCTAAAATGCTATCCAAGATTAAGTGTAAAATCTCCAAAGAACAAAGATATTTGTATATCATGATGGTTGATTGAACTATATTAGGGCATAACTTTTCAACTTTAACTAGAACTTTACTTTATGTTAATCTTTCTTTATATTATTTTTTTTTTGTAGAACTATTAGTTAAGCAAGATATCATTAGGATGATAGTCAAATAATTTTTGTTTCTTGGTTACATAGTGGTTTGGATTACCATTAACATCTTTTTTTTTTTGCATTTTTTTAGATGAATTTAGAAAGCACAAGTAATGGCTTTGATGCATCTTCAAAGTTAGATAATTCACTTCCAATTGTTAATGAAAATTAGGAACAAATAAAACTAGAGGAAGTTGAGGCTTCAAAAGTTATCTTTAGAAGAAAAGGAAAGCGTAAAAGGAAGCATATTTCTTTTGTTTGGTCATTTTTTATACATTTCATGGGTTAAATGGAAAGAAAAAGGGAAAATGTAAAGCTTGTAGAAAAGTCTACATTGCTAAAGGATATATGGAACTAATAGCATGAAGTGGCATATACCAAAATGTTCAAGGTTAAACACATGTAACATTAGTCAAATGATCATTAGTGGAGAGAATAAGCAAGTAGGATTAGCTGAAAGTAAGCTCAATCCTAACATATTTAGAGAATCATGGATTATTGCAATTATAATACATGATTTATTTTTTTAACTTGTTGAATATGAAGGTATTAAGGAAACACTTAATTATATATGTCTTGAGATAAAGTCTTTGTCTAAAAATACATATAGAGCTAATATTTTGAAAATGTACTCAAGGAAAAGGCTAAGATTAAATCTTTGCTAGAATCAATTCCCAATAGAATTTCATTTACATTTGATTTATGTAGCTCTATTACTACTAATGGTTACATATGTTTAAATGTTCATTTCATTAACAAAGATTAAGTGTTGTATAAAAAGATTTTAAACTTTTCTTTCATGCTCCCTCCATATAATGCCATAAACTTAGCTAAAGAAATATATGATTTATTATGTGAGTAAGGAATTTAGAAGAGAATGTTTGCTCTTACTTTAGATAATGCTAGTGCCAATAAATCTTGTATTGACTTATTAATAGAATAATTGAATGTAATAAAAGGACTTCTTTGTGATGGTGAATATTTTCACATTGAATATTATACTTATAATATTAATCTTGTAGTGCAAGATAGATTGAAAGAAATTAAGGAATTAGTGTGTAAAATTTGTGAAAGCATTAAATATATGAAAGGTTTACAAGCCAATAAAAAAAAGCAAAAGTGGTTGCATTGTATTAAGTAATTAGCATTAAATGGAAGAAAAGGCTTTAAACAAGACAAGCCAACTAGGTAGAATTCAAAACTTATGATTGAGAGTGCTCTATTTTACAAGCATGCTTTCTAATATATAAAAATAAGTGATTGCAGTTATACTTCTTGTTTATCTAGAAGTAATTGGAAATATTAATAAGCTTTTTGTAGTTTTCTATAAAATCACTTGTTTTTTTTCTAAGACTAAGTATCTCACTTCAAACTTGTATTTCCTTTCTATCTTCATGGCTTACTTAACATTGAAGCAACATATGGATAGTGAAGATGAGTACTTGAAAAAAAATGGCGACTCAAATGTTTGGAAAGTTTTAAAAGTATTAGGCTGATTTTAGTAGAATATCAGCTATGATTGTTATATTATATGTGTGATACAAAATTTAGTTTGTGAACTTTTGTTGCAAGAAGTTTTATGGTATTATGGTTCTTTCAAATTTACAATTGTTCAAGACAAGCTTTATACTATGAAAAATCCAACCATAAGGAGTTATTCTTCAACTCTTGATAAATGCATTGGTGCCTCAAGTGGATAAGAGTTTATTAGTAAAAAAATAATAGATGTAATGAATGTGAGTTATTATTCCTTATTTGTTTATAGTTAATTTTTATTATTGTAAATTCAATTTAGTTGTTATTTTAATGCATTATTCTATTTGTATATAGGATTTTGACTCCTTTGAAAGTCTGAAATTTTATGAAAATGCTAAAAATTTAGAGTTAGAACTTTATTTGGATTAAAAAAGAATTCATAGAAAGAATCCAATAAATACCCTTTCTTAGTGGAAAACAAATCAATTTTGATACTCTCAGCTTTTTTTTTATGGCTCATGATGTATTAAGTATTCTTATTTCAATTGTTGCTTCAAAATTAGCTTTTGGTGTTAGAAGACGTGCTCTTGATCAATTTAGAAGTACCTTTAAAACTGAATATGTTAAAGCATTAGTTTGGACTAGAGATTGGCTTTATAGATATATAACAAGTAAATCTAAAAATATTGATCTATATTAGCTTGCTTTAGTTTTTATTTTCTAACTTAATTTCTTACTGATTATGAAATTATAGAATCTTCCTAACTAAATGTGGTTGAGGTCACTAAAGATATAATGGATGTGAAAACTAGTAAAGAGGAAAATGCTCAAAATAATGCTCAAGCAATGTTCATGTTAATCTTTAAAGTAAGGTTAGCAATTTTTCTTTTTCTTTTATTTAGTTTGTTTATTCAATATTTGTTCTTTTAGTTAATGGATTCTAATTGAAATTTTAATGGTCTTTCTAGTGGAATGTGCATATTTTCGATTAACTAATGTATTATACAATTACTAAGAAAGAAATATCCAATATAGTTAATTTCTTAATAAAAATTTAGAAGCACAACTCTTAAATTCTCTCTTACATTGCCTCTATTTTCCTTGTTTCTAATAATTCTTATAGAAGCTTGTTTCTTTCTTAATATTGATTGCTTTTCACCTAAGAGCTCAAGTAAGGTTTATACTTTAGTTTTCTTGACTATGATTCTTGTTAAATTTAGTTATGTATAATTATGTGTAGTTTAAAACTTAAGTCTTTTGTAAACTTTATAGTGACATTTTTTTATGGAACATAAGAAATCAAAATCTATCTTTTCTAGTTGTTTAGCATAAAGATCATCCTACATATTGCTACATTTTTTATGATTGTTTTCATTATAATTTGTAAATTTAAACTTATGGTATAAATATTATTTTTATAGGTAAAGTTGCTTGCCAAAAAGAATTACCAAGTATTAAAGATTATTCAAGAATTCTAGAATGCAACATCAATATACATTCATGATGAATGATTATGATGATTTATTATTTAATTTAATGGTTTTTATTAGTGATATTTTCTTTTAGACATATGTTTTATTTACATATATATATTGAAGCCTTAATGCACATGTTAATTATGTTGTGTTAAAGCTTAAATAGGATTCTAAATAAATAAGTTGATAAATGAATTCGAGTTTAATGGGTCTTGTTATGAAATTTTAAGTTAATTAGGTTTTGTTGCAATTTATTTAAACATGTTATGAATATTTTAGGTTAAGTAGGTCATGTTCATATGAACATGTAAATAAATGGGTTTTGTCATGTCAACATGTTTAATTAATCATGATATATTTAAGTTTAGTATAAATAGGTTGAGACCATACCTTAACTCCATATGAACACAACTTGCTAACATGAATTGCCACCCTTATATAAAGCTAGTGTGGGAATAAAGTTTTTAAGATGGGTGGCTATGAAAACTACATGACTCTAAAATTTTAAAGGTAAAAAGGCCTAAAATAAAATAAGGTAACTATAAGTAAGTATTGGTGTTTCATTTCCACAATACCATTTTGCTAAGGTTTTTTAACACTTATTTGTTAGTAAATAATACTTTTTATGAGCAAAAATCAAAGACATTAAATTCATGGCCATTATCTAACTTGATGACCGTGATAGAGTAAGAAAATTGGTTTTGAATCATATTGGAAAAGGATTGTAATATAGTGTCTACATCTAATTTAAACTTTATTAAGAAAATCCATGTTATTCTAGTGAAATCATTAACTATGGTAAGAAAATAATGATACCCACTAATTGCAATAGTAGAATAAGACCCAAAATATTAACATGTATTAATTCAAAAGGCAAAACAATACGTTATGTAAAGGAAAAGGAAGCTTCTTGTGTTAGGCTAAAGGATATATTGAATATTGATAATCACAATGAAAATGTATTTATGAACAAATAACTTGTATTCTTTTGATTCTATCATGTGAAATGTGAAAAAGTCTATAATACCATAAATATAAAGAAGATTTTGAACTATTACAAGTGATTAATAAGGCATAGAAGTAGAATTAATGAAAGGTTGAAGGTTAGAATCCTTGTAGAATTAAAGGAAGAACAATTCAGCTTTAAGTTTTACAACTCTAATCACAATTCATAAAGGCAAAGCCTAGATGACACAAGAATTATAGTTCAATGTTAAGCTATATTTTTAAAACTTTGTAAGTGAATTATTGGCATTAGATTGAAATTGAAAGCAAGGATATAGAGGATAATGTGAAGGAATAAGATAGTAAATAGTCTAATTGAACCAATATGAGTTACAACAAATTTTGAACCATTAAGCATATGAACAAATTTATTTTTGACAAGGTTATATGAAGAGAATAAGTGTAGTGAGTAGCAATGTGGTCTAAAGCACTATTGTCAATTATTAATGTGTTTTTGAATGAATAATGGTTATTGGTTTGTGAGAGGTTATAGGATTTGAGAAACGAATGTTAAAACAAGTATTAGTGAGAAATTGATTATTTGTAAAATTAGACTCGGTTGATGTGGAAGTTTTTGAAGGTTTTGGATGGTGTTCTTGCTTACTAAGAAGATTCATAAGGCATTGAACTTGATTTTTAGTAAAAGAAAGTTATGATAGAAAGCTAATTATTATCTCTTCTTCAGTTGAGATTGCAAAATCAATATTTAGTTAATTAACAACAACTTGAGAAAGCTGTTTTGAATTCTTTTTCTTCGTGAATTTGAAATCAGGAGGAAACTTAATAAGTTTGTAACATTTTTCCCTAATATAACTAAAATTCCCATAATATGAACATTGAAGATTAAACTAAAATTTCTTTTTAATATTCGCTATAGTTATTATGGCTAAGTTTTCAACTAATGAATGATTGTGTAGTTGCAAACTTCTTTAAGATTCTTTTTGCAAAATTAGACTATAAGCTTCATCTATTGATGGAAAAAGATTCATTATAAGAATACAAAATCCCACTACAGCACAACATTTATTCAAGCCCTTCAAGAAATGAAAAAAATTATCCTTCTCTTACATCTTTACATTTTTTTATAAAATAATTAACATTACATTTTTCATATTCACAAGGAGGAAGTGCTTTATAACTATCTAATTCTTCCCAAATAGCATTCAATTATGTCAAATAAGTGTTAATAGATTAAGTACTTGTGTAATTATGTAAAGCATGTGTTAAAGATTGCAAATATGATATTTGTCTAGATGAAATAACCTCTTGTTTAGTGTAAACCAAATTTGAGCTGCTAAGTCAATATAAAAGACTATAATGGCAATAAAAAGTAAGATTGATTATAGCAACCATGCTACAATCAAATCATTGCAATGTTTTTGAGTTGGATAAAGTTTGTTTTTAGAGTCTAATGCTAAAATCGATCCATCAATGAAACCATACTTATTTTAATAGAAAGGGCAAGCATAAATGAACTACTTCAAGACATATAATACTTGATATGAACTCTAGTATGATTAATATAGTACCATGATGACCTAAAGGATGAATAAAGTGTAAAGAGTAAGGATCTTCAAGGGATGAAGGATTTGTTTTAGAAGTTGATGATTTCTATGTTTCAGTCATAATGATAGAAAGAGGAAGGAAAATCAAAAAATAAAGTATGAGATGAAAAATGAGCAAAGAAAGCAATAAGATCTACTTAAAACATAATGATAAAGAATGAAATAAAGAACTAGAGAACCCATGATTAAAGAGGAGAGAAAAAATTTTGTCATTATAATGTAAAAAAGCATTCTTCTATTCACATCACATAGTATACACCTAAAATACTAACTATATAAAGCCAAAGAAAAACTAACTAATTAACTATATCTTCTCTTACACCCATTAATTAAAGGTATACAAATCTGAAACAAAACTAATAGATAACTAATTATTACAAATTAACATAGTCAATACCTTTTTCCCCATCATTTGATATATTCTTCAAATTTTCTATGCTATAAGTTGCTAAGATCTTCTCATTGTTATACATGTTATTATGAATTTATTTAGTTTTATCTTATCATACAAAAGCTATTGAATAGTTTTAAGAGATTTATATTTTGACTGTGACCCTAAATATGACATATCTCATGCAACTTTGATTATAAGAATGTTTTATTTACTTTTGCATGTTAATCTTAGCCTTCTTATTTTCCATGTTTAACCATGTTTAAATTAAAAGATTTATGTCATCAATAGATTCAAGAAGATTAACAAGCTTGAAGGATGAAAATATTTATCAAAGAGTTGACAAAATAAAATTAATAGCATTATGATAACATCCTGAAAGTTTAAACACATCACACAAATATCCATTAGTCCTTTCATTAAAGATCTCCTTTAGTTAAATATCTATTATTGAAGATATTAGTTTCCTTAAACACTTGTTCACTTTTAATAGTCTCTTTTTCTTTCTATTTTTTTAATTACATCAACCATTTTGAAGGTGATATATGAATCTTTAAAAACTTTGACCTTAAAAACATCTACATTCTTAGAAGAAATTATACAACCTCTTTACTTTTAAAAGGTTAATGCTTTCATAACTATGGCCATCAAGATCTATTTTTTTGTTCTTGATGGTGAAGCTTTTCATTACTTGTTAGTTGAGATGAACTTTCATGTTCTTGGAGGAAAAAACTTCCATAATTGTGTCCTTTAAGATTAACTTTAAAGATAAACCATTGTAACAATCACATGAATCTATGAAGACTCTAATCTTGCCAATATATATTCTTATAAATGAAAGGCTTACAAATATTTCACAACCATGTTTTTTAAAATGATAATGCAATATGCTTATTTTTAAGAATTTAATACTCATGATAACTATGCATATTAAACTAACTTCCTTCACTTGTTATATTAAGATTTGCTTTTATCCTTATCTTGATCATGATAGATTTATATGGTTGTAAATATCAAGGCTAACTTTTATCACTCTATTCATCGAGATTCAATTTAATCACTATGTTGATTGTGATGGACTTTCAAAATCATGCATATTAAGACTACCCTTTATCACTCATCCATATCAAAATTCATTTTTATCACTATGCCAATCATAAACTTTTGTTGCTATACATATAGAGACCGGCTTCCATCACCTTACCTTATTGAGATTCATTTTCATCACTATACTGATCATGATTGACTTTTGTGGTTGTGCATATCAAGATCAACTTCTATCATTTTACCTTATTAAGATTCACTTTTGTAACTATGCTAATCATAACAAGCTTATATGGATTTGCATATCAAGATCAGCTTTTATTACTCTATCCATCAATATTCACATTCCTCACTATGTCAATTATGATAAACTTCCATGATTATCCTCATTAAAGCTAACTTCTATCATTTTTCATTTTTCATTCTATATTATATGTTGATAAAGTTTCAATAATAATATAAGGTTTGAAACTAAAAATTTGAGATGATGACTAGTAGTAATGATAAAAATGGTAGCAACCTCTCTATTGATAGTGCTCATACGAGTAAATAAAAAAGAATATAAATCACAAGTTCTATGAGATTTGTGACATGCTTGCTAACTTAAGAGTTAATACTAATAGAATTTATTGAAGTGATAGAGACAATAGCATAAATGCCTACAACTAACTTATTAATCTTTATAATTCAAGTCAACCATTAAATATTACAAAAGATTTGCTTTCATCACTTTGTTGATTATAACAAACTTTCATGATAATGCCATCTTTTTTAGCTATACCCTTTGTAACTGATTTCCAGAATTGTATGCATTTAGAAAAACTCTATAATCACCTTTGTGATATGCATGCCATTTAAAATGAAGACCCAACTTTTAAAAATGTTTATTAAATAACAAGACACATGTATTTTATACTTAGTGTAAGAAAATTTTGATTCATATGGCATGTAAGCTTTGCATCCAATGATGTTCATTGGTTTAAAACTTACATATTCAGCACTGCACAAGTATTTAATACTTAGTGTAACCAAAAGTTCACCTAAATGTAATGAATTTTTGACATTTGGAGGCATTCATCCATATACCATAAGGACTTTGCATTTGAAAGTATTTATCTGATTAAAATTCACACTTCTAGTGACATAAAAGTACTTTATACTTAATGTAAACAAGAGTTCATGCATCTATCATGAAGGCCTCGTATTCAAAGATGTACAAGACTTTGCATATGAAGATGTTCAAGATTTCATATTTGAAGGCATAACCTTGCATTAGAATACATTCTAGACCTCACATATGAATACGTTTAAAATCTAGCCTTCAAAGACATTCAAAACCTTATATTTGTTCATTAATTTAAAGCTATATTAATGAAACATAAATCCATATGTGGATATGTTGCAGATTGTACCCTTTAGCAAGAAATCAATATTCTTTGCTAAGTGTGAGTAAGAATATGTCATTATCCATGATATCAACTTAAAAGATCTTGAATATGCATCCGTATTAGAGATATGGGAGAAACTTCATGACATGTGAACATAACATATCTTAATTTTTAAATTTGAAATCTTATTTGTAATTTCATATACAAGGAGATTTTTATATGTTTATTTATATGATTGAATTTAGCAATTTACTAAGTTTCCCACATATATAATAATGGACTAAGTCAAATATAATTTAATTTTTGTTTTAATTAGATTTGATTGTTCATATCTTATGTAAACTTTGAGTAGTTAGATTTAATAGTTCATAGCTTATACTTGTATGCATAAAAAGTATTATGTAGTTTATTCTCATGTGCTTGGGAGGATTTTAAACCTTTTATTAACTTGATTTGCTTTGCTTTTATAGTTTTAACTTATATGAACTAAAAGCAACATGCATTTTTTGCCCTATATAACTTGGAAGATTTAAGAACTTTGATGATTTGATTTAATTTAATTTATCATTGTAGTTTTAATTCATGCAAACTAGGAGTGACATGTAATTTAGCATCATATGATTAAGGGGATTATTGTAGCTTTATTTGTAGATGTTCTTTAAGAAATTTGAATGAAAATCATTTTTGGTATAAACTTTTTTAATTACATCAGTGGTGGTTTAGACACCTTTCTCAAATGAAGGTATACTAACTTTCATTTGCTTGATTAGAAGATATTTATTATTTACATTTGTTAAAGTAACATGGTAAGTACAGGTAATCTCTTTGCATTTAAAAGCTTCATTTGTAATCTTCATAGTTTGCTTTCACATACTTGCATTAGAAGGTATTTGTAAGCTATTTTTCCTATTTCTCTTTTCAATGGTTAAGGTCGATTTTTCTTTATCATTTAAGATGAATTTTAACTCGTCATTGTACTTGCCCCTAGTGACATGAAAGGTTATGACAACTGTTGCAAGGTTAATCTTTTTTTCAAGTATTATTAACTTAGATGAACTAAATTTGATCATTTGAGGAGAAGTATCAACATTTAGTGTAAATTGAGCTATTGTGGTCACATCACAAGTTAACTTTTCATCACCAAATATAATTTTTCCTTCTTTAGCTAGCTCCATGATTTTATCTTTTAACACGAGCCATTTTCAACTATGTGACTAGTTAATCAATGGTACTTACAAAAGTTTAGGTTATCCACTTTACTTGATTCATCAATTCATTTTATATCTAGTAGCTTAAGCAAGTTGACTTTAAATAGTGATTATAACATTAAGTAAATGTCAAAGTTTAAATATGGGTATTCTTTGTTTAATTTTTCCCTTATAATGATAAGATTTTTCCTTTTTGTTGAGATTTCTCAAGCCTTTGTCATTTTTCTTACTTAGCTTGATAGTTAGCCTAATGGATAAGGTGGACATGACCATTAATTGCTTAGTTTCACACTCTAAGGATGCTACATTATTGATTTTGTAAAATTCATGTTGCTTTTCCACCTTATCTTGGATTAGAGACTTTTTGTTAACATTAGTACCACTGTTAAACTCCATCTCATATGCCTTTGTAGTTAACTCTTCAAATGTTTGAGGCTTGATAGCTTGAAGAATGTAGCTTAGGCTCTAACTAATTTGTTGTATGCATATTTTGATGCAGAAGGTTCTAAAAATTAATCTTTCCAGTCAAGACTTAGATTTTTTTACTATTGAATATAGTCAATGATTGACTCATCTTTTGATTTTTTGAGTTTTTACAAGCTCAAGCATGTTGATAGTGTAATGAGTGCTATAGAATTAATTTAAAAACTTATGCTCAAGTTGATCCTAGCCATCAATTGATCTATGCAAAAAGTTCGTGCACCAATCAAAGGAATTTCAATTAAAGGAGCACATAAATTTCTTTATCATAAGGTTTCCATCCATTCCAACATTGTTACAAGTCTTGATGAAGTAAGTGATGTGCTACATAGGATTTGCTCTACCAATAAATTGTTGAAACTTGGATGATTAATAATTTTAAAACATTTTCAGTAGATTAATGCTTTAATGCTATAGTCTGAACTAGGAAAAGGAAGAATAAATAAGTCCTTTTACTTAGTTTGTAATGGCTTTTTTAATGAATTATCTCAACTAGGTAGTAGAAACAAAACCATTTAAATAATACTGCCTATTTTTAGAGTTAATTTGTTCTTTTGCAACTTCATCTCCTAAATAAATGTTCACTACTTTTATTGATTCAATTTTCTTTTTTCCATTTTTTAAATTTAATCTCTCCCTCTTTTAGTCATTATACTCTACTTTACTTCTTTGTATCTTGCTCTGTTTCACTCATCTTCTATTTCTTAATTTCTTCATTTTCAAAGCTAAATGGAATGTCCAAGAAATGAAATAAGAAGATGAGTAATGCAAATTCAAAACATGCTAGAGAACGAATGTATTTTAAGGTAAATTACTACAATGGTCAAAGGTGAGATTATTCTAAAAATTTTCTATTGATATGTGGCATTTTGTGTGAAACATAGAGAAAACATCTTGTGTGAGTTACAATAAATGCATTAGTGCTCTGATGCACTCATAATGCACCCTTATGTTCTATGTTTTCCACTTTCATCATAATTACATTTTGATATAGATGCAAAAGCATCCACAACTACAAATATATGGTAACATAAGCTAATATTGTCCATTTTTTGAATTCTTGAGACATAAAAATTATGAATCTCAAAACTCAATTTGATTGCCTAGTAAAAATTTACTACCATGTAAAATTTTAATGAAATCAAGGCTAGGTAATAATACTTAAGGATTTGACTTTGATTCATTATATGTGTAAAATATTTTTACATTGTCATCTATTTATGTGTAATCATATTATTAAAAAAACTATTAAATCTTTTTACTATTGGTAAAAGATCTTAGTTAATACTAATATTTTTAATAAGGTGTCAACTTCTTATTCACTTATTCATTGATAGTATAAAAAATTTTACACTAATAATAAATTAAATTTACACTCAAGACCTAATTAAGAAATTATAAAACTATGATTTATAAAAAGAGCTTAAATTTGATCCATTGTTCATATAAAATATTTTATGTTATCAATAAATAAAATGATGACATCTTATTAAAAGTTCAATATTGACTAAGAATTATTTTACCAATAGTAAAAGATTTTTAATAAATTTTTAATGACATAACAGCATATGGATGAATGATAGTATAAAACTAGTTTATAATGATAATGGATTAATGAGAAAAATATTTATTATTTTATTTCCCTCTATTTTATGTCTCTTAGGTGTTAAATATGCTTAATTTTACAAAATAGCCCTTGTTTTATAATTTTGAATTAATTTTACAAGTTTCTGAATTTATTTGGTAAATGCTAGATTTTGACACTGTTTTGGTTTTTCAGTCATATCTTAGGATCCAAATGTTGAATTTATGCAAACTTTATATTGATGGAAATCTAAAAGATATATCTATAACTTTTATGTTTTAGTCAAAGCCCAGTTCGGACTTCTTCAAGCCTTTACTTGGCCGATAAGCTAAAGTCATGTTTTTGCCCTAGCTGAACCTATTTTTGTGTTTCGACCATATTTGGAGCTATAGTGGTCCGCTTGACCTGAAATTAATGCCCAAATTCTCAAAAGATATAGCCTACAACTTTCATGTTATGGATTTTTTATAATTCATCAATTTCATGGTCAAAATCTGGCTGGAAGTTAGACTAGCAAGATTTCACAGTTGGACCTTTTAGAAGAAATTACTAAGTTTTATAATCCTAATAGGAGTAGGATTAGTAAGGCCTTAATTTTTGTAATCCTAAGAGGACTAGAATTAGGATTCTATGGGTTTTATCAAATATAAATAGAGATGAGGAGGTGGGCAACATATCATACAATCTTATTACATATAATCAACTTTCTTCTTCTTCAAGCTTTTGTCTTCCAACCATGGAAGGCTAATTTTCTGAGGTTGATTCAAGGAGTTTGAAGCTCTCCTCTTAAAAATTATGAGATCATGATTTTTAATATTAACTTTTCTTAATTAATTTTCTTCTTTCCCTATTTACTTGTGCTGAATTATTGAGATTAGTTGTGTTGGATGTTGATTTAGTATAATTGATATTCTTCCTTATGATTTCTGATTTCTTTGTTACTTTGTTGATGAATTGTGGTTGATAAATTACATTTTCACACATAAGATTAGAGGGTTGAGAGATTAATTCGGAGGTTTCTAATTTAATTTATTAATTGTAACCAAAATTTGTCATTAAATCAATTTTGATCTAGCGTAGATATTATAGCAGTTGCTCAATCGGCCAATCTTAATTGATCAAATTCTAGGCAATTGTCTAGCATATAATTCATGGATTGTTATAGGTGTTCCAGGTAATCCAAGGTTAAAAAATTAATTAAAAAAATTTAAATTTTAATTGATTTATGATTAATCCAATTTAATACTCTTAATTTCTTTGAATTGACTGTTTGATTCTATTGAATTCTCTTTTATTTTATTTTTCCTTTACTTCTGTTTTAAGCTTAATTTTTGTACTTATTAATTATTTAAATTCAAGCAACCAACCCCTCAATTTTGCATTTTATATTGTACAAGTTGCATAAAACAACATACAATATACATTATACAGCATTCTGTTTTATTATATTGCATTCTGTTTATATTAGTTCTTCATATTGTCATTGCATAAATAATTTAACAATTGTGCATCTATTGTTATGAAATTATTTAAAAAAGATAAAATCAAATGATCACTAAGGCTACAACCTAGTTGTGCTACTATTTTATATTATTTTTTAACAACCAATTTTAATATAATTTTGGTACATTGTGGCATGATGTAATTGAAATCCTTATAAAAAAGCATAAAAATGATATATAAGTTAATCTTTTTTTACATCCAAATATCCCTTAGTTATGAGACTAATCTTTATTAATCTATATTCGCAACAATAAACATTAAATCATATATTAAAGGGTTAAACACAGAACCTTTTATTAGGATATAATATAATTGTATATAAAATACACTAACTTTTCTTAGATTTAATTGAAGTTACGTAGGCCCAAATGTTAAGGAGTTACATGCTTCAATATAATTGTAAACAATTTATTAAATATTGAAATATTAAATTTGTCAAAAAAAATAACTATATTTTATGATTAATAATAAATTACAAATTTTATAAATATAATAAAAGTGCTCATAAGTTAATATATATAATTTATTATTATTTTTATAGCTATACATATGATGTGGTTTAAATTATATTAGTCTCATTTGTTTTAAAAAATTTGTGATTAAACTTATTCAAATCATATCATGTTTGTAATTATAAAAATAATAACAAATAGATTCCTTAATAAGAGAAATGACTTATTTTGTGTTGATTGAGGACTGGGATTTGATTTTGTAATTTATTTTCCTCTATTTTCCATGGCTAATGACTTGAATGATGAAATTAGTGTTTTAAAATTCAGATCGGATTAGTTCATTTAAACAGTCTAACTAGGAATAGGATTCTGGTTTGTTTTGGATTTTGTTAGAAACTTGAGCAATCAATCAAATAATTTTAAATTGGTCTAACTTGCTATTAGTCTTGTTAAACCCACTGAACTGATGCAACCCAGTTCAAGTAAGTCAACTAGCAACTTCAATAGAAATGTAAGGTTGCAGTCTAGTAGTCTTAGAGCTCCGAGCATGAAACCCTAAGGCCAACACACACTCTCTTGCTACTAGGACCATGTTTATAATTTTCTATTTTTTAAATTTTACTTCATCTAAATTTTTTATAAATAATATATATTATATATAATTAAACTATTCTTATTAACCTAATGTTTAATTTAAAATTTTCATTAAAATTTTAATATTAAAATTATAGTATATATTTGTAATTAGAGCAATATTGCTGTTTATTCTTTTGTGTTTCATAAATATATTTGCACAAGTTAAATTAATGTATATATATATATATATATATATATTTTTAAAATAAGAAAATTTAAATTTTAATGATAAACTTTAGAGGATAAGGTGAATGTAATTTTTCTTTAAATGAATTATTGATGTGTTGATGCACATCATTTACACAAAATTAATTACTGAATTTCCTCTAATATGCAATATGTATGAGTTCAAATTGAATTCAAGGGAAAAGAAATCAATATATGGAGTCAAAATGTAAAAACAAGGGGAGTTTTCAAAAGTAATTTAAATGATATGACTAAATATATAATTAAAAATAATAGTATCAAAATTATGAGAGTCTAATTTAAGAAAAATCGCACTTTAATTTTTAAATCAATCATGGACACCTATTAGATTTTTACGATTGATTTAAGTACCTAACCAAAAGTTATTCTTAAGCCAATAGTAATTGAGTTCTTAAGATTGATTAATTCAAACAAGCACCAAACTAATATCTTACTACTAATTCCATCTAAAATAAGTGCTACAATAATATCATTAAGTACTTAAGACAATGTTAAGATAGATTTAACAATTTTACAAGTGAGAATAGTTAATTCGTCCTTTATTTTTCTCAAGTAATTAATGATTCATTACTATGTGAAATCATCAAAGTCTAATTGCTATTAATTTCAATCAATCACAATTAGTCTACAATAAGAATTAATTGTAATTAATTGTTTAACTATAGATTATAACAAATGATCAACAAACCAGCCTTAATTAACAAACTATCTATATAGACATTCACAACAAGAACAAAAAAATAGAAGATAATCAAAAAGAAAAATTAAGAGAAATATCTCAAAATCAAATCAAATCAAATAGGAGTGCTAATCCTTTAAACTAACAAAAGAAAGCCACTCAATAGTTTACAAGAGAAAACCTTAGAAGAGAGAAAAGTTGTCTATTGTCTAAGTACTATTTTTGGAGGCATAAAATCATATTACATCTATTCTCTTCTAAGAAAATTAGGCTGAGTTAAGTTCACTCTTAGGGGTATGGTGCAATGAAATAAGCTTTGCTTAATGTGAAAGCATTACACCTTATTTACAAAGAAAAACATTTAAATGGTTTAGTGTAGTAAAATCCAATAGGTCAACTTATAGCCACTATTTAACCATCAAAACAATACAATTCTACTAATATAAAAAACATGAAAGTAATTGGGATAGACTTAAACTAGATTTTGACTTGCATTTGATACCATTTTAACTTTTGAAACTCTAATTATGGTTCAAAAATCGCAATTGGGTTAGGTTGGATAATAACACTACTTTGTTTTCATAATCAAATCGAACCTCCAAATAAAAGAATTAGATTTTGCCTTCAACTTAGAAATTTGTAAAACTTCTTCTTTGCTTTCCATAAATCTAAAATCATTCTAATTGGACCTCTAAAACTTAATTTATAACTAAAAAATTGAAATAGCATCAAAATTCAATATTAACTGAATAATTTAATTACATTCCAAAATCATGATCAAATCACAAAATAAGGTCAATTTCAATAAATTTAGCACATATAATACCTTAAAAGCTAGAGTATAGGAGAAAATAGGTATGAAAATATTTAGCACATCAGAGATTTAAAATATTAAATATATCTACAAATAGATCTCTTTTTAATTTTACCATTATGTTATTAAAACCTACCATTGTGCCAAGGGCCTACAGCCTTTTAGTTGAAACCATGTGATATATGCTTGTTATTCTTGGCAAAAATACCAACTTTCTTATTAAAGTCTTGTGATACTTTGGTATAAATAATGGGACATTATTGATTTATCCTTTTCCAAAGAAGATCCCATGTATAAGATTTCCATAAGTCATATTCGAATATTATTGATGCACCTGCACATATTAAGTTACAAGAACACACATAGTAGGAGCATTTAAGCACAATGAGCTACAATAATATAATTTCAAATATAGAGAGAGACAACTCTGTTCATTTGATATATATCTTACTCTATAATTTTAAATATATAAGAAATGACCATATGCCAATACCCTCAAGCTTTAGGTTTATCAAGCATGCACATTTTAAATCAAAGGTAATTTGTCATAAGCAAATTTACTTTTTACAAGTTAACATAAGATATTTCGGTCTTATTTTAAGCTAAAACAAACATAAAAGTGCAAATATTGCAATCATACACTTCTCGAATCCTTCCAAATTTTTAGACCTTGTCGAATTACTAAAATACCTTCAAACTTAGGAAAAATAAGAAAAATTGCATGCAAATTGGATTGCATTTAAATTTTAGCTACAAGACCCTAAAATAATACTTAATTTTTCTATCAAATTCAATCCTAAATCATGAACTTACCATGATTGCACATTGAAATGCTTATATCTACCTTTAGTACGGGATGCGAAGGACAAAAAATTCCATGGAAATATACTTAGATTCATTATTTTAGGTCATCATCAGCAATACTAATTTTGTATTGTAGTAATTATCTTTTTTATATTTTCTTGTATTTTTATTTTTTGAAATATAACTATATTTTAGAGAATCACACATAAAATATTAGTTTTTCTTTATGTGGACTAAATATATATTCTTTGATGTTACCAAAATTGTAACTCTTAATTTTTTAATTAGGTAAGGCCTTATTGGTGATATGGGGCAATAGGTATAAACCTCTTATTTATTTAGTTATTTTTAAATATAAAAAAAGGAAGAATAAAATATTTTATTTTAAAAATCATAATTTTTTTAAAAATTCATTATTTTGATAAAAATAATTTTTTTATCTATTTTTCTCTTAATTTTCCATTATCAGTTTTTAAAGAAATTAAAAGGATTGAAATATTTGGACAATGTTGTCTTTTTACCCTGCTTTCTACTCCAAGGTATAAAGTCTACACCATGAACTATCTTATCTCTAATAACAATGCAAAATTTTCCATCTTTCGATCTTTTCCATTTCTATTTGTTTTTTTCATTCTTTTCCTTTTGTAACTTACAAAAATACTTAGAAAATTCTTGAAAATCGTCATTGAAGGAATATAAAATGGTAAATAACAGGTGCTCTAGAATTTTGTAGAATTAATCATAATCCTTAAATTCCATCTCCCCTTCAATATAAAACTTCTAGATAACAAATAAGTTATAATATAATCTTCTCTCTCCTCTTCTTACTTTATGTTCTCTTCCATTTAAACATCCCATGAAATTCTAGACTAGTCATGTTTCTTAAGCTGATGGCATCTTACTATACTGTCCTTTCACTCAATTACTCCACTTGTGCCATTTTTCAAACTCGATATATATGATTACTTTACTTGTAGACATCTTTCAAACCCTTTCCTTTAAGTCTTTGGAAGTTATTTTCCAAGTCAACTAATGTAAATGTTAAGCAATTCAAGCTAATTTTTTATTAATGGAAATGAATTTCAAACAATTAAGTAAACTATTTGTTTCATTCCTAAACTAGGTTCTTGTTAGCATCCACTATTTTTCCTTTTGGAAAAAGTATTGCGAAACTCCGGATGATTTGATTTTGTGTGTTTGGCTTCTTCTTATTTTCTTTCCTTTTGCAGCTTGTCTTAGCTACAAAGTGCCCAACCTTATTTAATTGAGGAAAGTTAGGTCGAATTGAGTTTCCTTTCACTACCATAGAATGCCTAGATTGTGGAGATTTAGATTGGCATGATTGTTTAAGAGGCATTATTCAAATAACAAGAATATAATTATGACAAATGAGAAGTGATAGACAATATAAACTAATAGTACAAAATTGAAAATTTCTAATCACATTTCCACTTATTTGCTATTAATGCTATTGCTGTGAGTAGCCAATTGATCCTTTGATTGCTTAGCATGATTTTCAAAGGATGAGCTATGGTTGGTTCATAGAAGTTTGAACTTACATGTTGACTTATTTTTAACAAACTTTAATGGTTGGTTTATAGAAGTTTTATGACAAAAATTAAGTGAAAAACATAATAGATCTTGTGGCATGCTATTTATCATATGCTTCGAAGTCATTTAAGACATGCCTACCCATTGATATAGAATATAAGGACTCTCATTGATCAAGTAGATGGATTCATGCTTCATTAACTATAGTCTAATCTTGAAATAATTTGAAAACATGTTGAAAGAGTGCTCTTTGCTATTGTACTCATGTCAAGATAAATAAGAGGAACCAACTAAGAATGACTTCAATATATTCTAACTCTATTATAGTTGTAAGCAAGGTAATGGATTTCTCATAATTTTGAATCACTAGGTAATAAAAACAATTTATGTGAAAAGCTTGTAGTCCCATTAATAAGGTTTCTAGGTGTCTATTTTATAAAGGCCTTTTCTTTTTGTTTACTTTTGTGATAAAATAATCTTCTTATTTTCCCTTTTGCAATAGTATAGATGACTCATATATTGATTTATTATATAATGTGTACTTCTGTTATCATTTTGTAGTCTTGCCCCATTCCTGGCCATACCATGGGTTGTATACCTATATGTTAGGAGATGTCTTTGATTATCCTCAACCTAGGATAGCTATCATAGGAGATGCCTTATTAATACATAGATGTGGAAGGACAAACTTTCAAGTGTGTGTGTGTGTGTGTGTATGTATTCCACTTTGTAAGTGTAGCTTTTAAAAAGTTTACATAGATGTTTAAGCTAATAAGACATTATCTCAATTTTAGTGAATGATACAAAACTAAAAGTTTCATCTTTTTGACCATCTCCTAGTTTCAAGTTAAAGTAATGAATATCACATAATGGTTTTAATTACCATCAATTATTGTGCAGGATGCAATTTCCAAGCAGCTATATAAATCAGTGCATTCTCGTGTAGGAACTTGAGGATAATCAAAGACCACATCAAACAGAAAAATAGAAAAGTAAATGAAAAAGGCAAAAAAATGGCATGTTGTTTATTTGATTTAAAAGAAACATATTTAAACTTTGCTAAAAGAAATCCATCCCGGAAAAGATTTCATATTTACCCTATGCAAAGACAAGATGGAAAATGCATAGAAATAAGTTGATAACAAATAATTTGCTCATTTGCACTTAGTTTCTTAAACTTTCATAAAGCAAATAAGTGACCGTTACCTGTCACCCTAAGTGGACTGGATTCTCTGGATATGGCTGGAGATGGGCAATATATTTTTTTTACCTTATTCAACCTCACAAACACTTGTATTCTCAATTTCAAGTTCTCCCCTGATATGAGCTTCGCATAAATACTGCTCCTTGGCTTCTAAAGGACTCATCACACGGAAAAAGACCTGACAATTATGAAATGAATAGTTTAATTGAGAGAGCATATGCATATCAGGGAATGTAGAATGCAAGGATATCCACACAATTCAAAGTAGAATAAATACCTCAGATGTCTTCAAAATTGGTATTCTGTTAGAGAATAGGTGTACCTCTGCATTTGAGAAGTGACATTGCTCACAAGCTTTCAGACTCATTGTTCTCAACACTAATTTCTTCACGATTGTCTCGAAGTTGCATGATATGTAATCCTCTCTTTTTTGCCACAACAGCCCTAGAAACAAGGTCTTTAACAGCAACCTGCAATAAGCTAGCAATCCAATCATCAATAATATAGAAAGATTACTTTCAGCTGACATAAAACAATTCCATTTAGATGGTGGAGCAGAAGGATGGATATCAATAAAATATTTAGCACTATTATCTACCATAGAAAATTCTTCTATGGCTAAGTGCAAACTTTTGTTACATTTTTTGTTTACCTAATTGTTGAGAGCTTACCCGTAAGCATTCAGTTGTTTTATTTGAAACATTTAGATGGTGGAGCAGAAGGATGGATATTAATAAAATATTTAGCACTATTATCTACCATAGAAAATTCTTCTATGGCTAGGTGCAAACTTTTGTGACATTTTTTGTTTACCTAATTGTTGAGAGCTTACCCGTAAGCATTCAGTTGTTTTATTTGAAAATGCCATGAGTTCTGATTTTTCAACTTTTTCATTGGAACTAGCCGTAAATGGCTTCTGAAATAGTAATTCCTCTCAAAAAGACCATTAGAGTACACAACTGCCAATGGATAAAAAGAAACTTGGAATCTTAACATTAACAAGCAAATTCTCATAATGCATTCCTCATCTTAACGAAGAAAATATATAGAATGGAGCTTACGTTACAAAGAGAAAGACGATCTCCTAATCATCTCATTGAATGAAAACCTGGGTTCTAAATTAAAATTAAAAAAATTGCAATATTAGTATTCTGGAACCATAAAGCTGAAATTAATACGTCGTCACTTCTTTCCAACCCTAAACCCAACAAAAAGCCGTGGAATTTGACCAAAAATAAAATTCAAACCTCAGACAATGATGCTCAAGCCTTGATCTTTCGATTAAATCGATGATCATAAATTTTCTTGAACATTTCCCTCGATTTGCCTCCTTTGCATGAGACAGTCAACTGAGTTACGACTTACGATAGCCAAATTCACCACACTCAAAAATCACTGAATACATCTTAATCATCTGGGGAATTGCGAAGATAATAGCGGTGAATGACGGGCATGGGGCTAAGGACTTCTTTGCAATAGTAGAAGGTGTGATAGCAAGTCTTTTTGCTTCTAGACTTCGGTAACCCATTTCCAAAAGAACAAAGGCTGATATTACAACTCACGCGATTTGCATTCTAGGATTTTGCCTCCTCATATGTTGTATGAGATGCAACAAGATTCTCTATTTGTACCATAGAACCACCCTTTATTAATTCAATTTTCTTTTACTATCTTCTGGGCGTCTTGTTCTGCTCTGCTTCTCTGTACCTTGCTCTGTTTTACTCACCTTATATTTCCTAATTTCTTCATTTTCAAAGCTAAATGGAATGTCCAAAAAATGAGCAATGCAAATGCAAAGCTTGCGAGGGAACGAACGTATTTTATGGTAGATTACTACGGAAGTCAGAGGCGAGATTTTTCTGAAATTTTTCTATTGATCTGTGGCTTTTTGTGGCAAAACACTGAGAAAATCTCCCGCATGGGCTTCAACGAACACATTATATATATATATATATGAAATAAGATTTTCCAGTAATGTTTAACTGCACTTTTATTATTATGTTTCATGTTTCGAGTGCTCATGGAAAGACACGTAATTAAATAATATGATTAAGTGGGAAATGATTATTAATTTTGAGGTTTTATATAATTTAAGATTTTTTATTCAAAATTTTAAATTAATATAGTAAAATTAAAGTAGTGTGAAGTTGGATTTTTTTTTTTTTTTTTGAAAATGATATTTGTTCCAAAATCCAAGTACAGATTTGTACTCTGAATTAAATGTAATAAGTTCTGCACCGTTAAACAATATTTGTGAACTCCACCTGCATTTCAATCTAACAAACCAAATTTGTTTTAGAGCACATTTTCGAATCTTTATTTGGGGATCTATAGCAGCACTGTTGTTTTCCCCCCAATATAAATCGATGACGCTAGAAATAAAATGCTGGGGAAGACTCCGGAGACAGGAAAATTCAAAGTCTCTTTTATTTGTCATATGTGATTGTTGTAGATAACAACACTTGGATGTGAAGCTATCTAAATGACGATATTGGAAGTGAAATGCGGGGCAAGACAATAATCATGTGTTAGAAATAAAAATCGAGTTTGCTGTTTCTGTATTTCCTCTCAACCATAGAAAGCGCAGAACTTGGGATGATTCGATTTTGTGTGTTTGGCTTCCTCTTATTTTCTTTCCTTTTCCAGCTTGTTTCGGCTGCAGAGTGTCCAACCTCGTTCGATTGCGGAAAGCTTGGTTTGATTGAGTTTCCTTTCACCACCACAGAACGGCCAGAGTGTGGAGTTTTGGCCTTTGGTGGTTGTAATGATTCGGATCCAATGGCAGGCAAGACCATCCGGCTACATAATATGGTTGGAGGACCGTTTGATGTTATAGACTTTTATCCTGCCCGCGTTAAGATCCGAGACGACAAGCTCCATAAATTTTTGCGAAACGAAAGTTGTGAAGCCTTCAAGAACAACGTTACTCTTCCTCCACCTTCATCTTTAGCTTCTTTTGAAATGGAAAATAATATAACCATCTTCAGATGCAACCGCACTCTCAATATCAGCCTTCCCCAACATTTTTCAAATTATTCAAAATGTCATGGTTATAGTATCTTCTATTCTCGTGCAAAAACCGACAACCCTACAAGTTCTGCGTATCGAAGGTCCTTGGCAGCATGTTCGATAATTCAGCTTCCGGTTAGAGACCTGACTGATTCAGACGATCCTTTCACATTCCTAACAGCTGAATTCACCGTTCATGCACTATCTGATTGTGATAAATGTCACGGGGACCGGGGAAGCCGATGTCGGTTTGACGGAAAAGAAATTCATTGCATCAAAGGTATTTTCTGCAAATTAAGAATTAATTCTTTTCAATGTTTTGCCATAAATCATCTTTGGAAGGAATACAATTATTAAATATTAAAATAGTAAAAGAGTTATATTTATTCAATATTAAATATGAAAAAATGCGTGACAATTTCACTTTCCTCCATTAACTTTAGATATTAATTTTGAAAGGTATTTCCTTTGCTTTGACAGTGGAGAAATTCTTTGCTTCAAAGGTATTTTCAGCAAATTAAAAATTAATTCTTTTTGAAACTAACGCACTGTTTGTTTTGCCATATATCATCTTTAGTAAGAATACAATTATTAAATACTAAAATGATAAGTAATGGTATATTTATTCAATATTAAATATGAAAATTTTCGTGGAAAATAATTTTACTTTTTTCTACTAATTTTAGATATTAATTTTTTAATCATAAGATAAATAAGTGAAATATTTTTATTTTATTTTATTTTTATATAATAAAATAAAAACCTTTATTAAAAAAAAATCACAAAAAGTACGAAGCTTAATTCACCTCAATTTTTTCTTGTTGCAGGGAAAACTAGAAGTATGGCACTCATAGTCACAACAGGTTAGACATTTTCTGCTTTAATAATATTTTCCCCAAATTATAAACCCTATCAATATTAAATATTTCTCCTTATTTTCTACTAATCTAACAATTGTATAAACGTACACTCTGCGAATTCTTTTACCCCAACTTAATGTTTTGAAAATCTTGTATCACGCATTGCTTTCACTTTTATTCTTTTAATTTATTCCATTTTAACTTGAATAAATTCTCCAGTACTTGCTGGAGTTACAATGGGGGTGGTCCTAGCATGGTGCTTTAGAAAAAGATATCATTTGATGCATATATTTTCCCTTGTCGAAAGCAAAAATCCTACGAATCAAATAATTGAAACCTTTTTGAATAAAAATGGACACCTTCCAACTCAAAGGTACACTTATTCTGAGATAAAAGAAATGACCATCTCATTCAACAACAAATTGGGACAAGGAGGATACGGGAGTGTGTACAAAGGGAGGTTACAAGATGGACGTCAAGTTGCCGTGAAGGTTTTGAATGAATCAAAGGGTGATGGTGAGGAGTTCATAAATGAAGTAGCAAGTATTGGCAAAACTTCTCATGTCAATATTGTTAGTCTTTTGGGGTTTTGTTTTCAAGGATCCAAAAGGGCTCTTATTTATGAGTTTATGTCCAGTGGATCACTTGAGAAGTTCATATATGAAGAGAATGTTGACTTGGCCAATCATCAACTAGATTGTGAAACCTTGTATAACATTGCACTTGGCGTTGCTCGAGGATTGGAGTACTTACATAGAGGTTGCAATACTAAGATCTTGCATTTGGACATAAAACCCCATAATATATTACTTGATAAGGATTTTATCCCAAAAATATCAAATTTTGGATTAGCTAAAATATGCCAAAGACAAGATAGTTTTGTATCAATATTTGGTGCAAGGGGAACTGCAGGGTATATTGCTCCTGAAGTATTTTCAAGGAATTATGGTAGAGTGTCTCATAAATCTGATGTTTATAGTTATGGAATGATGGTCTTAGAAATGGTTGGAGGACGAAGGAATATAAATGTAAAAGTCAACTGCTCTAGTGAAATATATTTTCCTCATTGGATTTATAAACGTGTTCAATTAAATCAAGAACTTGAATTGTGGTGTATTAAAAATGCAATAGACAAAGAAAAGGTGAGAAAGATAATAATGGTAGGTTTATGGTGCATACAAACTGACCATAGAAATCGGCCGGCAATGAGTAAAGTGATAGAGATGCTGGAAGGAAGAATTGACTCCTTGAAGGTACCACCAAAACCATTTCTTACTTCCCCTTCAACATCTCCATCCCATTACTCAATTTAAATAGGTTCATTTGTAAATCTTGTAGTAATATAGAATCTGTAATGAGCTTTAATAGTCAAACATTCAACCTTAATTTCTAGTAATTAATGTGTTGTGTAGTATCTTATAATAGTTTGTATCTTTATTTGATTCTCTAAATTTTAATTTCAAACTTGAATTTAAAAGTTGTATACTTTCTATTTTATCATTATGACTAAGATTCCCAAGAATTTTCAAACTTTGTCAACATAAATTCAGAATTTTGTAATATTACATCTATTATAAAAAAAAAATTGTTTTTGTGAAATATTAATTAGCAACTAACTTAACATTGATAGTGTATTATAACCTTTTTAGGCAAGCATATAATCTTTGTGGATGACTTAATTAAGATCAAACTAGATGTTGCAAATTAATTTGAAGTAGATTTCAGGAAATATGCAAGCTAAAACTTAGAAAAAAAATATGAAATTTTACTTTAAGATGACAATTTGTTAACTAAAACACTGGAAAGATAACTTTAAGTAATTGGCAATTGCAATTATGAAAGTATATAAAAGAAGGAAAACATGTCCTATAGTTTTTTCTAGTTAAAGTCTTTATCTTAGCTTGACTTCAATTTTCCTATAATTAGAAGTAGAGGTGTGCATGGTCAAATTAAATTAACTTTATGCTAAGTATTTTAACCAACCAAAACAATTAGGTTTGAGATTTGAAGATCCACTATAAATCATTGTAAAATATATAATCGATTTTAACCAATTTTAATAAGTATTTTCAATTTGAGTGGGCTAATTTAATTTGGACTGTATGAAATTTGCTTTTTATTTTGATTGTTTGCAAGGTTTGGATTTCTACTTCATATTAGACTATGTCAATCTATATTTAGGATATAAGTAGAGGTGTACATGGGCCGGGCCGGGCGGGTTTCAGGCTGGGCCACCAGGCCAAATTATATAAAATTAAAGGCCCGAACTCGGCCTGACCCAATTAAGTTTTAAAAAAATTTGGCCCGGCTCGGCCCGAATTTTAAATGAAAAAGCCCGAAAACCCGAAAAACATAATTTTTTTTTATTTTTAATAAAAAATAAAATTTTAAAATAATATATATATATTTAAAGAGATAATATGATATTTAAATATATAAAATATTTAATATGTTAAATTAATATTTTTTATATTAAAAATAATTAGATATAATTATATTTTCTAATATATAATTATATTATTAAAAATAAATTATTATAATCGGGTCGGACCGGGCCTATCGGGCTTTTTTGCCTTGACCTGAGCTCGGCCCAATTATTAATCAGGCCATAAAAAAAGTCCCATCGTGCCTATCGGGCCAAAAAAAAGAGTCCAAATACTCTATTTTTCCGGGTCAAGCTCATCGAGTCGGGTAGGTTGCCCGGCCCATATACAGCTCTAGATATAAGAATTGAAAGAGGTTGAAACTTTTGCTTTCTAGGCTTGCAATGAGATGGTATTGGTATAATCAAAGCATCTATAATTTTTTTATAAAACTATTAGATCTCTAACTTAAGAATCTAAAGTTAAAAGAGAAATAAAAAAATATTTTTGATAATGTAAAAATTTCTATCACCATTTACAATAAAGGATGATAGTGAAAGCATTTTACTTGAAATTAAAGCAACTAAAGTCAGATTGAAAAGGAATGATCAATTTAAAGCTTTAAAACTTAAATTACCCACACTTGAAACTTGAGAACAATAAAGATGGATAAAAAAAAGCCTTAAAGAGTGTGTAGATTTTGTATATAGGATGCCTTAAGCTTAAAGTAAACAATGTAATTAGGCTTTAAGGTATTGCTAGAGGTCAACAATTAGTTTTAAGAATACATTTATTCAATTGATTTTGGTTAAATTTAGTCAAATATTTTTTGATCCAAATAACCTTATTAAAATTGAATTTTGTTATATTTTTTAACTATTTTAAAATGCTATACTTATTTAATCAATTTAATATGTCCAACACATAATTAGTTTGATCCAGTTGTATTAGTTTGATTCAATTTGCATAACCCTAAAAGATAAAAAGGTGCAAATAAATGAGTTTTCAATTATTGTAGAAAATGCTTGCTATTGACTTAAACTGCTGTTGCTTCCTTTATATGGATGAAAGATTGGTTTTAGCTTTAGGCAAGTCTTTTCCTTGTTAATTGTAAATCTTAGCTATGTTCTTTTTCATTTTTCAAAGTTAACTGCATACTAAACACAATAAAAGAGAAGATAAGAATAGATTTGGCCAAGACAAAATGAAGACAAATGAGTCAAAGTTTGCAGTACGTCTCCGTGACACACCACCTTGTTCTAAAAGATCAAGTTTAACTATAATTAGACTCTTTTATTATTTGAATTGGTTATTATCCTCCTTAAATATAATTTTATATTTTACCCACTTTAATATATAAATTAAATTTTGGTTTATTTTAATAATTTTAATCAAATTAAAAAATTAAAAATATTAATTACGACACAACCTTAATCAAGTTCCAAACTTAAGCTTCAAAAATGAAGAAAATTACAGTTTCCATGGTTTAAATTCATGTTAGAAGTATTTTTGCAAGCATACTATTATGTTGAAATTATATCAAAATATTTTATTAGCAGTTTAAAATCACATTATATGTATTAATTGCTATATTCAAATAAAATAAAATGGATATTGGTAATCATCATAATTATTAAATTATAATTATTAATGGTAATTAAATAAAATAATTACATATATGTCATGTTATGATTAAAGAACTATATAACAAGCACTTAAAGGACTTTAGGTAAATTTTACCCATAGAATTTTAGTTTAGTTTTTTACTAAATTATATTTTAAGTTTAAGTATTTATCAAAAATTTAGATTTTGTACCAAAATGATTAATTTACTAATCAATTGATCGAGCATGGAGCTCATTTATAATTTGACAAGATTTCTTATTATTATGGAGCTTGTCATATCCAAACCTCAGACATGTGATCAAAATAGGAAGTCACCTATAAATGATTTCTCACTAGCCTCACATTCTAATAATGCAAACTCTAATTTAATAAAAAATTTATTTCTATAAAAATAAGGATTCATTACTATTTTTGAAATAAATAGGTAAAGTGTCCTTTATTTTTAGATACTTTCATATGGCCACAGTCCTTAAAATATCAAATATGTGACTCAAAAGATGAAATATTAAAAACTATGCATAAAAAGAAATAAAATTGACACCACAACCACATGGACATAAACACTCTTTTAAGTTCAATTCCAATTGCTACGTTCTCTCACCCTAATATCTTTGATCTCTAAAAAGGTAGCAAAATCTACTAATTTAGTCTTACCTTGAAAATATTGAAAATAAAAGAATGATTTATGAAAATTCATTGAGTATATATCTACTAAATTTTTATACAATAATCTTGCTTATAAAAATAATTAAAAAAAGGGCTAAGATAACACAATCAAGGAAACAAGTTTACTTCTAACTAGCATTATTAAGCTTTCTTACCTTATACTTTCATCTTTATTTATTACAAACTGCTAATCTTGTTTGGCTATAAAATCATCAATAAATCTACAAAAGCTTAAAACCACAACAACAAATTTATATAAATATATATGAGGAAACTCTTCACAAACATACAAACATAAAGTCTTTCAAACAAGATTATCTTATACCATTTGCATCATATTCTACAAAAATAGTCAATATACTTATAAGCTCATATCCATACACTTACAGAATGCAACACACCAAAATAGCATAGAAGAAATAGATAACAATATAAGGAAAGCAATAAACATCCTTGTAATTCCTAGCTAATTTTATACCTTTTACAAATTCATCCTTTTTCCTTTATGGTTAACTTTATATTATTCACAAACTATTACTAGATTTGATGTTCATATATCATAATTCATTATCATTTATGCATGTCCTTCTGATTAGTGGATTGCCTGACTCGATAGACCTAATCCCAAAAAATAAAGGATTTAGGCTCCTTTTTTAGGCCTGATAACTTGTTGGACTTTTTTTCATAACCCGATTAATAATTAGGGTGGGCTTAGGTTAAGATAAAAAAAAGCTTGATAAACTTAGCCTGACTCAATTATATTAATTTATTTTTTATAAAATAATTATATATTAGAAAAAATAACTATATCTAATTATTTTTAATATAAAAAAATTAATTTGATATAATTAAATATTTTATATATTCAAATATCATATTATTTCTTTAAATATATATTTTTTATTTTAAAAATTATTTTTTTACTTAAAAATAAAAAAATTAATTTATTCAAGTAATCGAGTTGGCTCGATGGGCCATACATTTAAAAAATTGAGCAAGGTTGAATTAGGCTAAATTCTTTTAAAAAGTAATCGAGCCAGGCCAAGCTTAAGCTATAAATTTTATATAATTTGGCCTAATTGGCCTATGTACAAGTCTACTTTTAATACTAGATCCCATATGTATATCATATCTCACAATTCATCACCATCCATGCACATCGTCTTGATACCAAATCTCATATGTATATCACATCTCATAAATCATTATCATTCATACGTATCCTCTTAATACCAAATTTTGTACATGCATCACATCTTACAAATTATTATCACTCATACTCGTCCTCTTAATACTTAATCCTATACTTGCATCATAACAATTTACTTTTTGAACATAATCATATCAAATAATAGCACTAGTATGCCTCTACTACATGGTCTCATATAATTACTCAATAATTACTATCTACTTAATACATAGACAAACATCAAAATTATGCATTATAGAATAAACAATAATAATACATTCCTCCATTGTATGACCACAAATATCTATTTAGTAACAATTATCCCAATTATATAAAAACCATAAATTCATATCATCGAATAATTAATAGAATTACCATACCTTAAATATATGGCTCTAAGGTATTTTTAACAACAATTTACATGATATACACACACAACACATTCACATTCATATAGAAATATAGATGTAAAGACATTAAACTAAAGTAGGGTATACACTCATATTTACATGCCTTTTTCTTTTTAAAATTCTATAGTATCTAAATTTATCAACTTTACTAGCTACCCATCAATGTATAAGAAGGAATCATAAATAAGCACCAACTAATTATTTATTTTCATACAATGCCTTAATTAAATACTTAATATTCATTCTAATAAATTGAATCATAATTTCCTTTATTTTACTAAAATTATTTTTAGAAATTAGGAACTTTCATTAGGGTTAAAGTTCTTCAATCAAGTATCAAAACATGCAAAAATATTAAATTTTATGCTTTATATCAACTTATCTCCTCCTACGAAGGCTATTACCAGCTTGATGGTAATGAAGCCATGATAGAATGCTATTGGAAAAAGTGACTAAATGGCCATATGTTGTGTCATTTTCTAACTATGTTTTGTGATTTCCTTTTTGATGTCAACAACTTGTTGCTAGCCCAAAAAGGCATGCTAAAAGGCTAAAGATATAAAACAAGTTGCAAACCCATGGCCTATGTGGGTAGCCTATGGGTATGGGACAATCCACACTTTATTTTTTAAGCTTATTTTCATTGTAAGCTTACACACAAGCTTATCTAATTTTTTTTTATTTTTTTAGCAATTCTTCAAGCATTTAAGGACTTTTTTAATCTAATCTAATTCTCAATTTAATGTGCAATAACTTAATATAATTTTTTAGATCTATTTGACTAACTTGTTATAAAAAAATAATTTATCAATTGTAATTTATGAAAAATAGGTTTTTTTAATCTAATTTAATTTAATATCTCCTTAAATATGCCATTCTCGATGTCCAAAGTTCGATCTTTGATTCATGCATATACACTTCTAATGTTTTAATAATTTTTAATACCAAAAAAAGGAAAAGATGTGGGCTCTCACAGTTGAGGCCAATTTTACCCATTTAAGATGTAGGCTTATACAAGCAACCCCATAGGCTTGTCTCACCTTGCCCTAATCTCCTTGTTTTACATGCCTACAAGGGGAGAAGCAAGGAGGCAACACAATAGAGGCCAGAGGTAGGAGAGAGAGAACCATTAAGGAATAAGAAAAAATGACAAAAAAGGAATGGGTCAAGGAAAGAGAAATAGAAAGGGAAAATAAAAACAAGGGAAATTATACTAGGCATTTAGGTGCATCATTGGCCTATATTGCTTTAGTCTTGGTAGATCTAAAAGGAGAAGTTTAAAAGAAGGGTTATAGTGTGATAAAGAGTAAGATAATCAAATATGAAAGTGAGTCCTAGCCAACCATTCTTCATAAAAAATTTCATTCCTATCAAATCATAACAACTCATTACTAATTTTACCATTTTCATTTGCTTCCTCTTTTCCAATAATTTATTTCTATAATAATTCAATAAATTTAAGATTTTAAAATAGGTGTCTCAAAATTTTATAAATTTTTGAATAAAACAATTTGCTAAAATTTATACAAGTGCTTTTATAAATCTTCACATTTATAAATTCTAAATATTCAAAATTTTGAAAAAGGAACATTGGAGAAATCATTTAAGGAAGCTTTGGTTAATACATTGATTAAATAAATAAAATTATAATATCACATAATAAAATTAAATACCAAGATTTTATTTGAAAGTAAGATGAATAGTAATTAAGCAATTAGATATGCAAGATAATTATTTTCTTTTTGGAAATTGCTAAAATAGGATAATTTAATAATACAACCTAATTAAAATAAGTTCTTTAAAACTTTAAAATTTAAAAAAATTGTTAAAATAGCATGATTGTTATAAAATTAATAATCTAACTTTACCATTTTAAGTCGAGCCAAGCACAAACTAATTTTTCTATTATAATTTGAACTTGACTTTGGTTCAAGCTCCTACATTTTTTTCTTAAACCATATTCAATTAAGTTAAAAATTGACTCAATTCAATTTGTTTCCACCCCCAATAATATGTATTTACATCAATTAGGAACATAAATTAATAATATTATGTCACTATAAAATTAATTTTATATTATGTTAAATGTTTTTTTTAGAAACTTGTAATTTGAATACTTAAAAAAATATTCATAAAATAAAAATACAACATTTGATCTCAATTTTAAAATATTTTTGCTAAAAGAGTGAAATATGAAATCAATTTATATTTTTATATTAGGTTTGACTTTCTTTTTAAGATGTATTAGTTAAAAATATATTAACAAATTATATATTAAAACCTTGATGGAATGTGAATGTTACACGCTTTTGGTAATTTGAAATTTTCCTAAAAAAAGATGGTGAATAATATAAGGTAATAGTACAAATGTAAATGAGTGGAAGAGAATTTGAAATTTTCCTAAATAAAGATGGTGAATAATATAAGGTAATAGTGCAAATGTAAATGAGTGGTAGAGTATGAATTAAAATTTTGCATGGGCAAAGGACAAAGATGCTTTTACATTATCATACCTTAAACTAGCTAGCCTTTTTTCATTTTCTCTTTCTTCCCCACATTTTTGGAACTCTCCTCTCCCTATCATCTTCCTCTTTCTTCTCTAAAAGGAAATCAAACTAAGATCATTGCATAGAAGAGGTAAAGATCTCAATTCATCTTAACTTCAAGCCATTTTCTTCTTCAAATCTCTATTAGAGCTCACTTTGAGCTTAAAGGAAAAATGGAAACCTAACCTCAAAGTTATCCTAAAATCTTGAAGGATTAGAATGAGGGAGTAGCAAATATCATTCTTGAGACCTTTCTTAAAGCAAGGTGAGTAGATTTTCTAACTCAACCACTAAATTTCATGTTAGAATGAAAAGATGATGAAAAGTATTTAAAAGGGGAATGTTTTCATTAAATCCTAAGTAAATGGTGAAATAGGTGAAGTTAGGTAATGGGATTGTAAATGTGGGACCCTATACATGCTTAAATTGCTAAATTAATATATTTTAATGATAATTAATTAAATGACTTAATTATTAAACTAGAAAGATATATTTAATGTTGATGGGTTTGATATGCATTGCTTTAATTTACCATTATATATGCCTAGTTGCTCTTTGAACTAATGTTTAAGTGTCAAATTCAATTCCAACTATGTTGCACATGTTTTATTATGAAAAATAGGAAATGATTTGATATCTATAGCTTGCTAGACAATAAAAGTAATTTACTAGTTTACTACTTTGTTATAAATTATCCAGTTGCTTTTTCTATTAATACAAATCTACCAAATTCAATGTCATTCATGCTTTTTGTGTTTTATCAGTTAAAATGAAATTGATTTGATAAGTAATATGTTGCTCTTTCCATATTAGAGAAACTTGTGTTCTATTTTGTTGAATATAAAGAAACAAGTTAAACATAATTGTCTAGGTTGCTCCTTAGGTTTATGTACTGTTATTTCTATATTTATGCAAAATTGACTTCTACAAGTTGCTCTTTTGATTGCCAATTTAAAGTTGAGTTAGCAAATGTATTTTCACATGTGATCAAATTCTAAAAGAGCAAGCCATAGTACTACATAGAAAAGGATCTTTCATTGCCAAGATTCAAATTATCTCCAAAAGAGCAAGTTAATTGTACTTTCATAATACAAGTTGAAAATAACACATCAAGATAACATGTGAAAGAACAAGCATTGCACAATGAATAATGTTGAAAGTTGATGTAACTAGACAATGACAAAATGGAAAGAGCAAATAGCAAAGAACACTAAAAGTGCAGGAAAGAGCATTTTAGATTGAAGTTGCTCATTGGAATTTGTGCCATTTCCAATGGCTACTTTCAACTTTCAGCTATAAATAGAGGATTACACTTCATAGATCAACATGCCAAGCATCTTTTTTTCTCTCTAAAATTCTTTCCATCCTTTATAATCTTACTTGAGCTTAAACTTGCAAGCTTATACTATTAGAGTGTATAAACTTTTGAAGCTTAAAACTTACCCTATAAGAGTTCACTAGTTAGGGTTGTGTGTGATTGAAACACTTATAGATACATTGTAGCTAGGTTGTGAGAAGGAATCCTCAAGTTTTAAGGTGAGATAACTTGAGTCCTTGAAAGATCAAATGGAAAAATGAACTCAAATTTTGTAAAAGAAAAAGTGTTAGTGGATAACTATTAAAATTGATTTTGATCTTAGGAGAGTTGGGTAGACCTAAAGGAACAGTTATATAAATATAATAAAAGTGCTTCCAAGACGAATGGGTTAATATATATCATTTATTATTGTTTTTATTAGTTTGAATTATATTAGTCCCATTTACTTATTTACTTTAGAAAATTTGTGACCAAACTAGTTCAAGTTGTATCATGTTTGTAATTCTAAAAATAATAACAAATAATTTCTTAATTGAGTGGAATGACTTATTTTGTGCTGACTACGCTGAGGACTAGGCACCACATTCTGGTCTGTTTGGTTCTATAACTTGTTTTGCTCTATTTTCCATGTCTGGGGAGTTAAATGGCAAAATGAGTTGACCTACTGAAAGTCAATCTCTGCCTATTTCGGTTTGGTATGGAAATTGCCAGGCAACTAGACAGTTGAGAAAAAAAATCCACTGCAGTAAGGAAATTACGGAAAGACAGAAAAGAGAATCAAGGACAAGGAAGAAAAAAAAGGATATAAGAGACAATTAATAAACCATAGATTCCCTTCATTGTGTAATTGACAAGGAAACAGAAAATGACTCAGCATGTCCTAGCAAACAGAAGAGTTACTGCTTATTTTGCATGGCAAAAAACACCATCAATAATTTATTACAGGTTCAAAAATTCATTTTATTCTTTTAGGAATGTGTGATTGCACTTTTAAAATGTTTTAACAATCAATTATATACATAAAATAAGACTTTCCAGTAATGTTTAACTGCACTTTTATTATTGTGATTTATGTTTAGAGTGCTCATGGAAAGACTCTTTAATTAAATAATATGATTAAGTGGAAAATAATTATTAATTTTGAAACTTTATATAGTTTAAGATTTTAAATTCAAAATTTTAAATTAACGTAGTAAAATTAAAGTATTGGAGTTTTTTCCCCCTATATAAATTGATGATGCTAGAAATAAAATGCTGGGGAAGACTCGGGAGTTAGGAAGATTCAAAGTCTCTTTTATTTGTCATATGTGATTATTGTAGATAACAACAACTGCATGTGAAACTATTTAAATGACGATTTTGAAAGTGAAATACGGGGCAAGACTATGATCATGTGTTAGAAATAAAAATCGAGTTGCTGTTTGTGTATTTCCTCTCAACCATAGAAAGTGCAAAAAGTGGGATGATTCGATTTTGTGTGTTTGGCTTCCTCTTATTTTCTTTCCTTTTGCAGCTTGTTTCGGCTGCAAAGTATCCAACCTCGTTCGATTACAGAGAGCTTGGTCGGATTGAGTTTCCTTTCACTATCGCAGAACGCCAGGATTGTGGAGAATTGTTCATTCGTGGTTTGATAATTTGGATGCAGGACCAAACAAAACCATCCAGCTATCTGAAAAACGTATCTAGTACCAGTATCCAGCTTTTAATTAAAATAGGGAAAAAAAAGTTTATTCAGTTTAATAAAAGTGAATTTAATTAAAATAGGCTCCATTAACTTGAAATATTTTTCCGTTAAAAGAATAAATAGATTTTGCACATTTTTATCGCATGATCTTTTTTAATCTATCCATTATTATTACAAAATTATGGCAAGCAAATAAACGTATGGTGAGTAGGGTTGTATATATGGATGGATTATGCACGATCTATCCATCTAAACAGTGACGTTTCAAGTTATAATTTATTAAAGATACATTGCTATACCAATCATTTATACAATCTTAACTTTTGTATATTCTAATTTTAACGAGGAGAAAGAATGACCTAAGTAAAGCATGCAAATTTATTCTACCTTTTCCAAAAAGAAAAAAAAATAATTGCGATAGCTAAAGAATTAATATGTGGATAAGTTCCGACATTTTATTTTAAAACTATAGATATACAAAGTCAACTCAGACGATATTATAAATACAAGTAAATTATATTTTTTTCTTAAAATAAAAATAAACTTAATTGATCTATGTATCTAAATCTAAATATTAATGTATTCATACGTATTAAACACCTACTATTTGGCAAATAAACGCCTAAGATTTTGGAGTGGCTGATGACATCCGAAACTGTGGTCTACTTGCTTAGCCTAGTTGTGCCATTTTGTAACCCAATTCGCACGACTGCTCCGCTTGTGTGACATGTTTTGGACTAATTCCATAAAGTCTTCGGAATTCATTTTCCCAGTCAACTAGCGTAAACATCAAGCAGTTAAAAAATGAAATTTGAATTTAAATTTGGAATAGAAATCAAATGTTATTTTTAAATACATAAAAGTTGAATAAATTTATAAAAATTAATTTAATAGATATAAAAAAAAACAGAATTCAAATTCAAATTTTGATAGTTGTCATATTTTTGCTTTGTATTAATCGGGAAAAGGATGTTAGACAACTAAGAAACTTTGCTGTTAATTTCATTCCTAAAATAAGTTTTCGTAAACGTTTCATTTGTTTTTCTTTCCAGTAAAAGGTGCGGATATTGTTTTTCTTTCCCCCCCCCCAAAAAAAAAAAAAAAAAAACTCCGTTTCTTTGGCCATAAATCATCTTTGGAGGAAATATAATTATTAAATATTAAAATGATAAAAAATGTTATGTTTATTCAATATTAAATATAAAAAGTTTCATAAAAGACAATTTCACTTTCCTCCATTAACTTTAGATATTAATTTTTTAAAGGCATTTTCTTTGCTTGTCAGTGGAAAAATTCTTTACTTCAAAGGTATTTTCTGCAAATTAAAAATTAATTTCTCAAACTAACACTTTATTTGTTTTTGCCATAAATTATCTTAGTAAGAATATAATTATTAAATGTTAAGATGATAAGATATATTATATTTGTTCAAAATTAAATATGAAAAGTTTCATAGAACACAATTTTATTTTCCTCCACTAACCTTAGATATTAATTTTTTAATTACAAGATATACAAATGATATATTATTATTTTTATTTTTATATAAGTAAATGAATTTTTTTATAAAAAAATATCTTCCACCAAAAAGTACGAAGCCTGATTCACCTTGATTTTTTCTTGCTGCAGATGAAACTAGCAAAACGGCACTTCTAGTATCAACAGGTTAAATACTCTATGCCTTAATAATATTTTTCCCAAGTTACGAACCCTATCAATGTTAAATATTTCTGCTTATTTTCTACTCAGTATAAACATAAATGCTGCGAATTCTTTTACTCAAAGTTAATGTTTTGAAAATCTTGCACAATGCATTGCTTTCACTTTTGTTCTTTTAATTTATTTCCTTTTAACTTGAATAAATTCTCCAGTACTTGCTGGAGTTGCAATGGGAGTGGTCCTAGCGTTGTGCTCTAGAAAAAGATATCTTTTGATGCATATATTTTTCCTTGTTGGAAGGAAAAATCCTATGAATCAAATAATTAAGACTTTTTTGAATGAACATGGACACCTTCCAGCTGGAAGGTACACATATTCTAAGGTAAAAGAAGTGACCAACTCATTCAACAACAAATTGGGACAAGAAGGATATGGAAGTGTGTACAAAGGGAGGAGTTCATAAATGAAGTAGCAAGTATTAGCAAAACTTCTCATGTCAATATTGTTAGTCTTTTGGGGTTTTGCTTTGAAGGATCCAAAAGGGCTCTTATTTATGAGTTTATGTCCAATTGATCACTTAAGAAGTTTGTATATGAAGAGAATGCCAAGATAAACAAACATCAATTGGATTGTGAAACCTTGTATAACATTGCACTTGGCATTGCTCAAGAGTTAGAGTATTTACATAAAGGTTGCAATAATAAGATCCTACATTTGGATATAAAACCCCATAATACATTACTTGATTAGGATTTCTCATCAAAGATATCAAATTTTGGACTGGCTAAAATATGCCAAAGACAAGATAGTTTTGTATCAATATTTGATGCAAAGGGAACTGCAGGGTATATTGCTCCAAAAGTGTTTTGAAGGAATTTTTGTGGAATGTCTCATAAATCTTAGAAATGATTGAAGGACGAAAAAATATAAATATGAAAGTCAATTGTCTGATTGTCCTAGTGAAATATATTTTCCTCACTAGATTTGTAAACAAGTGGAATTAAATCAAGAACTTGAATCATGGATCATTAAAAATGCAATGGACAAAGAAAACCTAAAAAAGATGGCAGTAGTACGTTTATGGTGCATACAAACTAATCCTAAAATCTAACTAGAATGAGTAAAGTGATGGAGATGCTAGAAAGAAGTATTAACTCCTTAAAGATGCCACCAAAGCCTTTTCTTACTTCCCCTTCAACATTTCTATCTCATCACTCAATTCAAATAAGTTAATTTATAAATCTAGTAGTAGTATAGAATCTGCAATGAGCTTTACCAGTCAAAAATTCGATCTTGGTTTCTTACAAGTAATGTGTTATGTAGTATCTTATAGTAGTTTGTATCTTTATTTAATTCCTTAAATTTTAATTTGAAACTTGAATATGTTTTCTATTTTATCATTGTGATTAAGAGTCTCAAGCATTGTCAAACTTTACTAACATAAATTGAGAATTATGTAATATTGCATCTATTGTAAATAATTTTTCCTTTTTTTAGTTTTTGTCAAATATTAATTAACAATTAACTTAACACTGATAGTATATTATAACATTTTTGGGCAAGCATATGATCTTCTTAGGAAATAACTTAATTAAGATCAAAACAAGTGTTGCAAATAAATTTGAAGCAAATTTTAGGAAATATACTAGCTAAAACTCAGAAAAGATATGGAATTTTACTTCAAGATGACAATTTGTTAATTTGGGTAACAAGTAAAACATTGGAAGGATAACTTTTAAGTAATTGGCAATTGCAATTGTGAAATTATATAAAAGAAGGAAAGCCTATCCTATAGTTTTTTCTAGTTAAAGTCCTTATCATGGCTTGACTTCAATTATCGTATAGTTAGAAGTAAGGGTGTGCATGGTCAAATTAAATTAATTTTGTGGTAAGTTTTTAACCAACTAAAACAATCGGGTTTGAAATTTGAAGACCTACCATAAATTATTTTAAAATGTATAATCAATTTTAACTAATTTCAATAGGTATAATTGATTCCAAAGAGGCTAATTTGGTTTAGAATGTTTGAAGTTTGCTTTTTATTTTCATTGTTCACAAGGTTTGGATTTTTGCTTTATATTAGACTATGTCATGTCTATTTTGGAATATGAGAATTAAAGGAGATTGAAACATTGTCTTTCTATGCTTGCTATGAGGTGGTGTTGGTATGATCAAAGCATCTATGGATTTTTTTGTAAAACTATCATATCTCTAATTTAGGACTCTTAAGTTGAAAGAGAATATAAAAAATAATTTGGATAATATAAAATTTTAAATTGCCATTTATGACAAAAAATGATAATGAAAGCATTTTAGTTGAAATTAAAATGATAAAAGTCATATTGAAAAGGAATAATCAATTTAAAGCTTTAAAGCTTAAATTACCTACATTTGAAACTTGAAAACCAAAAAGATGGATTAAAAAGAGTCTCAAAAAATGTGTTTAAGTTGATATTTGCTTTGTTGGAGCTTAAAAGTTAGTTCTAAGGATAGATTTATTTAGTTGATTTTAATTAAATTTGTCACATATTTTTAATTCGAACAACTTAATTAAAATTAATTTTTTTATTTTTTAACTATTTTTTAATGTTGTACTTATTTAATCAATTTAATCTATCCAACATACAATCAATTTGGTCAAGTACCAATTGTTTGATTCAATTTGCATACACTTAAGAGACAAGAAGGTGTAAATAAATGAGTTTCCAATTATTGTAGAAACTACTTGTTATTGACTTAAATTGCTATCTTTTCCTTTATATGGATGAAAGATTAGTTTTAGCCTTAGACAAGTCTTTTCCTTGTCAAATGTAGATCTTAGCTACATTCCTTTTCATTTTTCAAAATTAACTATGTACTAAACACAGCAAAAAAGAACATAAGAATGGATTTAGCTAAGATGAAATGAAAATCTATGAGTCAAAGTTTGTAGTATGCTCTCATGACACACCACTTCATTTTAAAAAATTAGGTATAACTATAATTAGATTCTTTTATTATTCAAATTGGTTATGATCCTCCTTAAATACAGTTTTATATTTTGGTGACTTTAATATATAAATTAAATTTTGGTTTATATTAATAATTTTAATCAAATTAAAAATCTTAATTGAGACACAACCTTAATCAAGTTCCAAATTAAAGCTTAAAAAAAAGGAGAAAATTACTAAGGAATTAACCTAATATTAAAATTTTATAGGTTTTAAATTCCTATTAGAAGTATTCTTACAAGCACAATATTATGTTGGAATCATATCAAAATACTTTATTAATAATTTAAGATCACGATATGCATGTTAATTACTATATTTAAATAAAATAAAATGTATAATGGTAATTATCATAATTATTAAATTATAATTATTAATACTAATTATATAAAATAATTACACACATGTTGTGTTAAAATTAGAGAACCATATAACAAGCACCTAAGGAACTTTAAATAAATTTTACCTATAGAATTGTAGTTTGATTATTAATTAAATTACATTTTAAGTTTATGTATTTATTAAAAATTTAGATTTTATACTAAAATGATTAATGTATTAATCAATTAAGCTTAAATCAAGCATGGAGCTCATTTACAGTTTGGCAAAAAATTTTATCGTTATATACGGAACTTGTCACATCCTAACCTCAGACATGTGATTAGCACAAAAGGTCACCTACAAATGACTTTCCATTAACCTTACATTTTGAGAATGCAAACTTGACTTAATAGAAATTTCTTTATTTTTATAAAAATAAGGTTTCATTACTACTTTTAAAATAATCAAGCATAGTTTCATATATTTTTAGACATTTCCAAAATGCCACATGCCCTAAAATATGAAACATGTAACTCAAAAGACAATATTAAAGACTATGCATAAAAAGAAATCAAATTTACACCACAACCATATGGACATTAGCACTTTCAAGTTCAATTCCAATTATCACATTCTCTCACCCTAATATCTTTGATCTCTAAAAGAGTGACAAAGTCTGGTAATTTAGCCTTACTTTAAAAATATTGGAAATAAAAGAGTGATTTACAAGAATTCAATGAGTGTATATCTACTAAATTTTTGTATAATAATCTTGCTTATAAAAATAATTAAAAGATGGCTAGGACAACACAATTAAGGAAACAAGTTTACTTCTTGAACTTGCTAACTTGCAATATTGAGCTTTTTTATCTTGCACTTTCATCTTTATTTATTTCAAACCACTAATCTTATTCAGTTATGAAATCATTAATAAATCTATAAAATCTTAAGAAACCATAACAACGAATTTATACAAACATATATACAAGGAAACTCTTCATAAGCATACAAACATAAAGTATTTCAAACAAGATTATCCCATACAATTTGCATCATATTTCTATGAGGATAGTCAATATACTCAAAAGTTCATATGCGTACACTTTCAATTGGCTTTATACCCGTTACAACTCATCATTGTTCCTTTAAGATCAATTTTATACTCTTCACAAACTATTACTGAATTTAGTGTTTACATATCATAATTCATCATCATCCATGCATGTCCTTTTGATATTAGATCTCATATGTACATCATATCTCATAATTTATCACCGTCTATACATGTCCTTTTGACATTGAATCTTATATGTACATCATATCTCATAAATCATTATCATTCATGCATGTCCTTTTTCATACTAAATCTCATATATGTATCATATCTCACAAATTATCATTGTTCATGTATGTCCTTTTGATATCAAATCTTATATGTGCATCATAATAATTCATTTTTTTTACATAATAATATCAAATAACAACACCACCATACCTTTACTATGTGGTTTCAAATAATTGCTTAATAATTACTATCCACTTAATACATATACAAACATTGAAATGATATATTATAAAAATAAATAGGAACTATACAATTCCTTCATTGTATAACCCTAAATATCTATTTAACAAAAACCATCCTAATTATATAAAAATAATAAATCCATATCATGGAATAATTAACAGCATTACCATACCTCAAATGTATGGCCCCACAATCATTTCAACAACAATTTACGTGATATATATATTCCATTACATGTGTCATGCAAAACAAATCCATTAGACTAAACATAAGACAAACAAATGAATATAAAAGTAATCCCATATTCATAAATAAGTATGTACACATGGATATGTAAACACACATACACACATTGGAATTTATATAGGAATATAGAGTTTAAAGATATTAAACTAAAGTAGGATATACACTCATCTCTACATGTTCTTTTCTTTTAAAAATTGTAAAATATCTAAATTTGCCAACTTTACTGGCTACCCATTAATATACAAGAAGAAATCATGAATAAGCATCAATACTAATTTCTTTTCCTATAATCCCTTAACTAAATACTTAATATTCACTCTAGTAAATGAAATCACAAGCTCCATTATTTTATTAAAATTATTTTCAAAAACTAGAAATTTTCATTAAGGTTAAAGTTCTTGATTAAGCATCAAAATATGCAAAAACATTAAATTTTATATTTTATATCAACTCATTTCCTCATAAGAAGGCTATTACTAGCTTGATAGTAATAAAACCACAACAAAACATTAGTGGAGAAAAATGGCCAAATAATCCTATACGGTGCCATTTTCCAACCACATTCTATGACTTCCTTCTTGATGTTGACAACTTACTGTTGCCCAAAAGAGGCAAGTTGAAAGGTTGGAGATGTAAAATAAGCTACAAGCCTGTAAGGCATAGCTTATAGGTAGGTCATAAATATGAGATGATCTAAACTTCATTTTTTAAGCTCATTTTCATCACAAGCTTACCCATGGGCTTATTTATTTTTTTATTTTTATTTTTTAGCAATCCTTCAAATATTTTGAGAATTTTTTTTAATCTAATCCAATTCTTAATTCAATATAAAATGACTTAATATAATTTTTTTAAACTTATTTAACAACTTATTATAAAAAAATATAATTACTTAATTATAAATTATGAAAAATAGATATTTTTAATCTAATTCAATCTAATTTCTCCTGAAATATGCCTTCCTTAGGGTTCAAAGTTCAATATTTGATCCATACATGTGCACTTCTAATGGTTCAATCATTTTTAATAGTTAAAAAAATACGGGCTACCTATGGAACCCTACAGTTAAAGCTAATTTTATCCATTTAAGACGTGGGTTTATACGAGTAAGCTCATGTGGACTTAGCTTGCACTACCCTACTTGCCCTATTTTACATGCCTACAATGGGGGAAGCAAGGTGGCAGCATGATATAGGCTAAAGGTAGGAGAGAGAGCACTATTAGGGGAAAAAAAGGAGAAAAAAAAAATAGGTTGAGGAGAAAAAAAAAGGAAAAGGAAAATAAATACAAAGGAAATTATACCATGCATTTAGGTGTATCATAGACCCATATTGCCTTAATCTTGGCCACTTATCAAGAGAACTTCAAGTGAGAAGTTTAAAGGAAGGATTATGGTGTGATAGAGAGTAAGATAACCAAGTATAAAATGACTCCTAGCTAACTTTTCTTCATGAAAAATTTCATTCTTATCAAACCATAACAACTCATCACTAATTTTACTATTCTCATTTCTTTCTTCTTTTTCAATAATTAATTTCTATAATAATTGAATAAATTTAGAATTTTAAAATGAGTGTCTTGGAATTATATAAGTTTTTGAATAAAATAATTTGCTAAAATCTATAAAAGTGTTTTTTTTTATAAATCTTCATAATTATAAATTTTGAATATCCTTAATTTTGTAAAAAAAACATCATAGAAGTTATTTAAGGAAACTTTAGTTAACACATTGGTTAAACAAATAAAATTATAGTATCACTTAATAAAATTAAATACCTAGATTTCATCAAAAAGTGAAATGAATAAGCAATTGGATATACAAGATAATTATTTTCTTTTCAAAAATTGCAAAAAAATGATAATTTAATAAAAGAAACTAGGTAAAATAAGTTCTTTGAAACTTTAAAATTGTAAAGAAATTTTTAAATTAGCATAAATATTATAAAGCTTATCATCAAACTTTATCGTTCTAAGTTGAGCCGAGCACAAATTAAGTTTTCTATTATAATTTGAACTTGAGTTTAGTTCAAGCTCCTATAATTTTTTATCAAGTCATATTCAATTAAGTCAGAAATTAACTCAACTCAATTTGTTTCTAGCCTACTAATATGTATTTACATCAATTAGGAATGAACATTAATAGTATTATGTCACTATAAACTTAATTTAATATCACATTAAATTATTTTTTTTAGAATTAAGAAACTTATAATTTGAATACTTAGGAAAAATATTCATCAAATAAAAATATAACATTTGGTCTAAATTTTAAAATATTTTTGTTAAAAGAGTAAAATATGAAATCAATTCATATTTTTATATTAAAGGTTTGACTTTCTTTTTAGGATGTATTATTTAAAAGTAAATTAACACATCATATATTAAATCCTTGATGGAATGTGAATGTTACACTTTTTTTAGTAATCTGAAATTTTTCTAGATAAAAATGGTGAATAATAAAAGATAATAGTACAAATGTAAATGAGTGGAAGAGTGTGGGTTAAAAATTTGCATGGGCAAAAGACAAAAAATTCCTTTACCCTTTTATATATCTTAAACCAGCCACCTATTTTTCATTTTCTCTTGCTTCCCTTAGTTTTTGGAACCCTTACCTCCTCATCTTCTTCCTCTTTCTTCTCCCTTCTCCTCATTCCTCCTAAAAGCATAAAGAATCCATGAATATAGATGGGAAATCAAACTAGGATCATCACATAAACATGGTAAGGATCTCAATTCATCTTAACTTCTTGCCATTTTCTTCTTCAAATCTCTATTAGAGCTTACTTTAAGCTTAAGGTGAATAGAAACCTAACTCAAAATTATCTTGAAATATTGAAGAATTAGAATGAGGGAGTAGCAAATGTTGATCTTCAAACCTTCCTTAAAGTAAGGTAAGTAAATTTTTTAGCTCAAATAACTAAATTTCATGTTGAAATGAAAAGTGTTTAAAAGGGGAATGTTTTTATTAAATCTTAGGTAAATGGTGAAATGGGTGAAGTTAGCTAAAAGAATTGTAAATCTAGGACAGCCCATATATGCTTAAATTGCTAAATTAATATTTTTTATGGTAATTGATTAAATAGCTTAATTATTAAATTGCAAAGATATGTTTAATTTGATAGGTTTTGATATGCATTGCTTTAACTTACTAATATATATGCCTAGTAGCTTTTTGAACTAATGTTTAAGTGTCAAATTCAATTCTAGCTATGTTGCGCAGGTCTACTTTGAAAAATAGGAATTAATTTGATATCTATAACTTGCTAGATAGTAAAAGTAATTTACTGGTTTACTACTTTGTTATGAATTATCCAGCTACTCTTTTTGTTAACATAAATATGTCATATTCAATTTCATTTAAAAATTACATATTTTATCACTTAAAATGAAATTGATTTGATAAGTAATATGTTGCTCTTATCCATATTTGGAAAACTTGTGTTCTAGTTTGTTATATATAAAGAAGCAAGTTATATTGTCATAATTGTCCAAGTTGCTTCTTCGGTCTGTGTACTATCATTTTTATGTTTCTACAGAATTAATTTTTACAAGTTACTGTTTTGTGTACTTTCATATGTCATTAAATTTTATAAGAGCAAGTTACAATAATACACAAAAAAGGACCTTTCATTTCCAAAATTTAAATTATCTCTAAAAGAGTAAGTTGATTGTATTGTCATATTACAAGTTAAAAATAACACATCAAGATAACAAGCAAAAAAGCAAGCATTGCACAATAAATAATGTTAAAAGTTGATGTGACTAGACAATGACAAAATGAAAAGAGTAAACAACAAAGAACATAAGAGTAAGAGAAAGAGCATATTAAGTTGAAATTTCTTATTACGATTTGCATCATTTCCAATGGCCATTTTTACCCTTTAATTATAAATAAAGAATCATACTTCATAGGTTAACACATTAAGGATCTCTTCTTCTTTGTAGAATATTTTTTTATCTTTTATAATCTTTTTATTCGAGGTTAAACTTTCAGGTCTACATTATTAGTGTGTAAACTTTCAAAATCTATTCCACAGATTAAAACTTACCCTATAAAGGTTCACTAGTTAGGGTAGAGTATGAGTAAAACACTTGTAAACACATTGTAGCTAAGATGTGAGATGGAAACCCTCAAGTATTGAGGTAGGATAGCTTAAATCCTTAAAAGATTAAGTGGCAAAGTGTACTTAGGCTTTATAAAAGAAAAAGTGTTAGTGGATAATCACTAAAATTGATTTTGATTTTAGGAGAATAGGATAAACCTACAAGGATGGTTATTCTTTTAGGTAATCAAATCACTATTATATCAGTGCTATCCACTCTTTCCTTTACTTGCACTTTATTGCATATCTTGTTTATTATTTACTTTATCTTTCATATTTACTTTCTAGTTAAATTTTACAGGTTACAAAAAAGAAAGATTAAAAAGTAAGTTTTTTTAAAGTCATAATTGCTTAAATTTTTTTGAACATCAATCCACTCCTTTTTTATATATTTTTATCTTATTATGGATGAGGTCTAACTAAGTTTCTATGGCAAGTAGTAATGTTTAAGTATGCTAAAATATACATTGAATGGATTTGGAAAGGATTTGAACCCCTTGTGAACTATAGAAATTGTAGATAAAATTTGCAGAGATTCAACAAAACGACTAACCATTACCTAGAACAGCCACCTATTATGTTGAATATTCTTTACGATTTTCGTCAATGAGCAAATGGCTAGTTGTTTACACCAAACTAGTCACTCATTTTTGCCCTATTTCTCCACTTTACACTATAAACTAGCTCAAGGTTAATACAATTCAATTAAGATCAATTTAAACAATATCTAAGGTGACTTATATGCCATTAACTCATGAAAAATGGAATGTTTTGTGTCATGAAACATTATGAATGTGTTATGGTAGGTTATGAACTTAAAATTTAAAACTACTATAGAATTGTCTTTTAATATTGTCATATTTACATTAGTTAAAGAAAAGTTGACATATATAATTGCCCAATAGCATTTTCATAAACAGGTGCAACTGATAATGTTAGTTCAAATAAAAAGCCGACATTATAAAGCCTTATTTTTCTAAGATAAGATAAAGAGTTGAACATGAATAAACTTAAGATAGTAGTTGTACAATAAACCAATGTCTAGAAATTATGTTTTTAGAAAGTATTTTAGAGGTGGATATTCACAATATCCATTTTTTAGTTAATAACCAATTTAGAATATATTATATAGCTTATAAATTGCATTCGAAATTTGTTTTCTCTTCCACTCTTTCTTTTATATAGGTTTTCACTCCATAATTTCTCTTTCTCTCTATTTTATTTAGATGGTATAAAAGGATAATAAGAGATTAATTTTACTTAATCATTAACAACTAAAATGTAAGTTACTACTCTTATATATAATTATTTGTAAGTCTTACATCATTTATATAAAAGTATTGGTGTCATGACCTATCAAATGATGATTAGTGTGGATTCCATTACAAGTTTCCACAAGCTTGCTTAATCCTAATTTAGTATTGTTACATAATAATTAACAAGCTCTTTTACTTTAATGACCTCAATTCATTATCACGAGGAATATTTAGTCTTAAATACAAAACATCTACTAAGCCTATTATTTCTTCTTTCTAATTTTCTTCCTATAATTATGGTTGCTTCAAACATATATTAAGATAAGCTCCACTCCTAGATAGTTAGTGGTGGCTGTGGAGCTTTAATTTCAACATCTGCAAATCAATTTAAAGGAAAATAATAAGACTACATCTCAATAAATAGATAATTTAGTTAACTAAAACATTTTAAAATTATCAATTCAAATATTCATCTCGTGCTACATATCTGTCATGACCCACTTTGATCGTGATCAGCGTAGATCTTATTACTGGTTTCTACAAGCCTTAACTATATATATATATATATATATATATATTGTACAATTTCAATTTCACACATATATAATCAATTCATTTAATTCCAATTCTAATTCAAAGTAATCTCCAATTGTTAAATCTTTCAAATGAGGTAATTTTTGATTCTCCATGGATCCTAACCTGAAAACATTAAATTAGAATAGAGTGAGTTCCACGAACCTAATGAGTATATAACTATGACTAATTTGTAAGTGACCAACTTAGGTATATAAAAAAATAATAGCAAACAAATTTCTAAATTCCGAAAATATATGGTATCTTATAGTGGAGATTCACGTGCATATGACTAAAACTCTATTTCACGTAACACAATCCTAAGAGTTTCAATTTCCTATTAGAATTCAAGATCATGTATTACCCACTCCGGATAGGCATCACACACAAATAGCTATTAAGGTTCAAATATAAACAGATCATCACAATCATAAATAGTCACATGATGTTATATATTCGAATACAGTAAAGGTACATATAGTTACTTTATAGTATCAAGGTCAATTTATATCTTTCTCAATTATTAGTTAGGAATTTATCGTTTGACTTTTGAATCAATATCATATCCACCTCATATAATTCGTTGGCAATTTTTTATCCGACTTTCATATCATTTCTCCATCATCGATCACAATATTCAATATCATCACTCTAGCATCGCTCATTATTTTTTAATACCTCAAAGGGATCAATTCATAACACTCGCATATAACTATGCTTATATATAAATATAGAATTGATACAAATAATGAGGAAAGCATAACTCATTATTTAAAATATCTTTTAATAAGATGATAAGAAGTAGTGAGATATATACTTACTTGGTAATCAATCCATCCTTTGGAGTTCCGAAGCACCTATTTTTATCTTTATCACCATTTCTTTTTACAGCTAGGAAGCTTAACCGGAGCTCACTGATGGCCAGGGCTTCCCGGAAACCTTCAAGACTCATTGGCAGATGAAGCGCAAATCGTCCCCCCCCCCCCCCCCCCGGGCGCTGCTGTTCTAAACCTGCCAAGAACCGCCCTTACAAGCTGACAGCAGAGGAGAGAAACACTAGCTCAGCAACCCGAACTAGCCGCGGTGCACAATGGCCATGCAGTGACTGTACAGCTAGGTGGTAAAGAGGAACACATTAGGGAAGACCAGTTTAGGCCTTTGTTACCCTAATTTGTGACCTTCTCATTGCGGCAATAGATAACTGCCTCCCGTAGCTAACTCGCGCGGAGAAAAGGGTTAAGTGCAGCATTAAATAGTTGGAATAGAACTAATGAAGAGCGATAGCTGGCTGGAGTCTAGCAGAACAGTAATGTTGCAACAATAGTCGTCCTTTATGCCAACATCACCTTCACCTGAGATAACGGAAGCCACAGCCATGGAAAGCAGAAAAATGAAAATGCGTGAAGGAAGATAACAAACACCAGTAGTGATCCAACAACTTCAAATGATGGCGCATTGGAAAGGAGAGGGCGAAATAGAGCTAACTCCCTCAAGGCCAACCGGAGCTTAACGGTGGCCTAAGTATTGCCAGAACTCTAGCAAGGATGAAAAGAACAGCAGCTGTACTGTTGTCAAAGAGCATAACTCGAAACTTCCTATGCTGCTTGGATCTACCATGGTTAGAAGGAGACACACTGGAACCTCAAAGCACGCACAAAAGAGCTCGGGTAACCTACTTTGGAGATGACTAACCCGTGACTTCATGTAACTTTTCTACACTACGACGCAGATTTTCTTCACCGACAAGAGCTACTGTTCTAAGTTGTAGCTCATGTGAAGCATAGCGAAGCAGTGAGGGAATTTAAGCATGATCAGAGAAGAAGAAAGCCCTGTCGGTTTTAAGAGGAAGCAAGACAGGGAGAGAGGCGGTGGAGATGAGCTACACAACTAATAATAACAGCCCTGTTCTACCTCGCCCTTGCTTGGTTTCAAGCTGCTATAGGTTGAAGGACACCATCTCCGGCCAAGTTGTTAATGGTGGCACAAAGAAGGCAGCTAACGGAGCTACTCCATCTACTGTCTGGCTGCTGTTTCTTCATGCCTCAGAGCTAACATTCGACTATAGTAGCTTGCAGCTTCAGCCGACAGCAGCTTTGACATGTGAACAAGGAAAACAGACGGTTGAGCATGCCAATTGAAGAGAAACGTGAGGCGATGCGAAGGAAGAGCAAGAAACAGAATCAGGAAAAGAGAAAATAGACGATGCAGGGGAAAGGAGAGAATTCGGGAATGGGCGTGCTGGAGAGAGAGAGAGCTACTGGTTTCTCCTTTTTTTTTCTTTTCGTTTAAAAAAATAGTTAATGAAATAAAATAGAAAAAAGGGAGAGCAGGGCCAGCAATGAAGTCGGTGAAGCTGAAGAAACTGCTGGCACCCGTACATAGAAGCAGCCAGAACCCAAAAAAAAAAAAAAGTTAGTAGGATTTTGGGGAAAGAACAAAGGCCACACGTGAGGGAGAGAAGAGGGAGAAAAAGAAAGAGGGGATGCTGTACCATGTGAGACTAAATAATAAAATAAAAATTGGGCTGCTGGCCGAAAATAATAATACAAGAAGAGATAGCATAATTTTTGAGAATAAGTGACGGGAAAATTCCAAAAACATGGGGGGAGAAAGTGCCGTCCACCTAGGAAAAAGAAATACAAGAAAAAAAAATTGAACTAAAGATATTATCTCAGACTTCTTGCACAACGTATTTTCAATCTTTCATTAATAAAAATTCATATTTTATAAATTTATTTAACTTTTTAAAATTTTCAAAAATAATTCATCCTACATAACAAATTATTTCAATAAATCCTTGTACTTTAAATTAATAAAATATTTTCGACTTGTAAGAAATTTTTTATAAAAATTATTTTAGTCAAATCTTGAATTAATAATTATCATAAAATAAATATACTTCAATTTTCATCATCAACATTATTTCAATATCTCAAAACCTTTAAAAGAAAAGAGATTAAAAATTAATTATTAATCAATTAAATAAATATTCATAAATATAGAAATTCGTAAAATTAAAATTTTGGGTTATTACAATATCAAACCATGTAAGACTTTATTTTATATTTATATAGATAGCAATAACAAACACAATTCAAATATAAATATTTTAAACAATAAATAACCTATTTTATGTCTCCCATTCACCATTATTCGTTCACAAACCCAACTTTATCTCTCTGGATATTCATCATTCCATAAACATGTAATTTGGGTCTGATTTAAATACTTCAATATCAAAGACTCAATTTATTATTACTTTTATCATCATATTCATTACTTTTGTATTCATCTTCTTATCATCACATTCATCATTTTTGCATTTCATTTTTTCATCATCACATTCATCACTTTCTTAATAAGCATCATAACATTACTACTATCAACAACATATAATTTAATCATTTTGATTTAAGCTTTCATTCTACAAATCCTAGTTCATCAATAAGACTGGGTAGTTAATTGTTATGCCCAAATATAGGCTCTTAAAATAAAGGTCATATTTGAGTATCATATCTAAGTACTTATTATCAAGGCATTAAAAGACTCTAAGTGCTCAAGTGTAATATTTGAGCACTAGCCCAAAATTATAGGCCAGTATTCAAGTAGTATACTCAAATATTTGGACATAGTAAGTTGAGATCTCTTAGTATTTAAGTATGATACTTGATTACTATATTATTATGTTCTTATACCAGGCAGTACTCCAATACTCATTTGGAATTCCCAAAAAATAGCTTAAAAAATGAAAAATTTCTAGTTTAATCAAATCCTAACCTCACATGCAACCCTAATCAGTCATTATACATCACTCCATAAGATTATAGTTAATATTTCTAACTGAAACAATCTAATCTCATTGTATAATTAACATTTTAGCATCATTTATCAAAGAAATTCAAGATTAGCTATCAATTAAACCAAAATTCAATATATTCATCAGATTTGAGTAGTAAATTACTTACTTACCTCAAATTGGAAGGTATGAAATAGAAAAGATGGAAAATAATTCCTATAACAATTGATTAAAGACAAAATTAGTCTAGAATATTAAGTTCAAATTCCTAATCCATCTTTTATACCACTATTATTATTATGCTCAAAATTTTAAAAATTTAACTTGACTTGAGTAGGAATAATGAAAGTCTTTCTTGATTCTTTAATGATTCTCACAAGGATTGAAAACGTTTAAGAGTGAAAATGAAGTGTAGGTATGTACAAGGAGCAATTGGCTAATAAAGGGAAAGAAAAATGGAAAGGAAATGTGATTTAGGTGTTTTTAATTCCTAATAATGGCACTTTGGTAATTTGAGGCTTGTTCAAAGGTATTTTAGGAAACATTCACCTTAAATCTTCTTCATACCTCCTAACTCAAATCTAATTTCACATAACTTTATAATTAACTTAATCCTACTTATTTTCATATTAAAATTCCATTTTCTAATTATAAATACCTATCTTAAACTTATCCTCAACATTTCCTAATCACCAACATGTTCACAAAATTACCAGATAATTAATTAAATAAAATTCTATAAATTTTTAGATGTAATAATTTTTTCCTTCAAAGAATTCATCCTCAAATTCTTAGGAATTATTTATTAGAAAATTTGAAGTATTTTATGCTTTAAGCTTAATGAAAAGGTACAGATAACTATTTCTTATTTCAGCTTCAAATTCCCTAGTTTCTTCTTTAATCCCATATTTTTCCCATTGAAATTTCATTGATGGAATTATCTTGGATTAATTTGCAAATTTAGCAATATAAACTTTATACTAGATATTCTTCAAAAGAAAGTTTTGGATCTTATTGAAGTGATTTATGCTGAATAACTTGAGAAGCAATAGGTAAGTATTTATGAAGCATTAAGATATGAGATACTAGATGAATGACATGTAGATCACTTAGTAAATCAAAGTGATATATAATGGATCCAACTTATTGGATAATAAAAAATGAACTAATGTAAAATGGTACAAGTTTTCCTTTCCTACCAAATAGCATTACTATTTTCATCGAGGAAACTTTTAGGAATATCATGTCTCCTTCCTAAAACTCTAATTCTTTTCTTCTCTTATCTACATAAGATTCATGATGATCCTGAGCAATTTTCAACCTTTCCTAAATGATTTTTACTTTTTCAAGTGCATTAGAAACAAGATCAAGGTCGAGGAGTTTACTTTTTATTAGTTCAAACCATCCTATAGGAAATCTATATCTTTTACCATACAAAACTTCATATGGAGCCATATTTATAGGGAATTGATAACTATTATTGTATGTAAAATCAATTAAAAGCAAGTATTTTTCCTAACTGCCTTCTGATTCAAGAGTACACATATGCAACATATCTTTCAAAACCTAAATAGTATACTCAGATCGATAATCTATTTAAGGATGAAAAATAATAATAATGTGCAATTATGTTTTAAGAGCTTATTGGAAAAAATTTTAGTAATGAGCTATAAATTAAGTGCCTCAATTGGATATTATCATGAAAGGAATAATTTTATCAAGGTATAACTAGGTAAATTAAACTACAAGGAAATTAGTTTTAGCTAGAAAAAGTGAGCTATCTTTATCATTCTATCTACCATCACCCATATTGAATCAAATCTTTTTTTAGTCTTAAGAAGACTAATAAGGAAATCTATGGTTACACTTTTCCACTTCTATTTAATAATAGGAAGGGGTTGATGTAAACCTAAAGGTTTTTAATGTTTAGCTTTAAATTATTGGCAAGTAAGACATTTTAACATGAAATTAAGTGTATTTCTTTTCATTTCTTTCCACCAAAAGATTTGTTGTAGACCGTGATATATTTTCATTACACTAAGATATATGGTATAAGAAAAAATGTGAGCTTGATAAAGTAATTCATTTTGTTCATGAATAAGAATCGAAAATCAATTCTAAAATCAAATTACTCTTCATTCATCAATCATCAAATTTATATTTTGATCTACCATTGCTTCTTTTTTCAATAGTGGATACTCAAGATTTTGCTTTTGCAATTCCTTAATTCTTTTTATCAATACTGATTGAACTGCCACTTAAGCAACAACTATCATATTATCTTTAGTTTTAATATTAGCTAGAATTCCTAATATTTTTTGCTTAAAGCATCAATTACAATATTTGTTTTACCTAAATGGTAGTGGATAATGCAATCATAATCTTTTATAAAATATATCCATCTATGCTACCTCATTTTCAAATCTTTTTAATCGAATATATACTTTACACTTTTATGATTAAGGTATATATCATAAGCTTTACCATACAGATAATAGCACTAAATCTTTAATAGGAATACAACTGCAACCCTTTCAAGATCATGAATTGGATAGTTTAATTTATATTTCTTCAACTGCCAAGAATCATAAGTGATTACTTTCCCACTCTACATTGGTACATAACTTAAACTAATTTAAGAATCTAGTAAACTAAAAACTACTAGATCTCAAAGGAAGAGTTAAAACTAAGGTAGTAGTTAGACAAGTTTTCAACTATTGGAAGCTACTTTTGCATTTATCTGACCACTCAAACTTTACTCCTTTCTAAGTAAGCTTTGTCAATGAGGAAGCTAATTTGAAAGAAGAAACTTTAAATTTCAGATATTGTTAATAGTCTGAGCAAAGTTCGAATTGCTTTGATTTTTTGTAAATTACCCTAGATATCATCCTAGGAAATTACATGCCTTAAGAACTTCATACTCATGAGTTACAACTCATATTTGAAAAATTTTGCAAAAATTAATGCTTTTGAAGAGTTTGCAGAACAATTCAAAGATATTGAGCATGTTTTTATTCATTCTTAAAATAAATAAGGATAACATTGATAAAAATAATTATCAATTTGTTAAGGAATGGTTTTAAAATTTGATTCATGAAAGATGTTGGAGCATTGGTTAGACTAAAAGACATATCAAGTAATTCATAATAATCATACCATGTTCTAAAGGTTGTCCTAAGAATGGCTTCTTTTCAAATTTTCAATTGATAGTAACCAAAATTCTAGTTAATCTTGGAAAAACCCTTTGCACCTTATAGTTAATTAAATAAGTCATTAATTTAAGGCAATGAACACCTATTTTTAGTTGTGACTTTATTTAATTGATGATGATCAACACTAAGGCATAAAGTTACATCTTTCTTCTTTACAAATAAAACTAGTGCACCCAATAAAGATGAATTAGGATATAAAGCTTTTATCGATTAGCTCTTGCAAGTGTTCTTCAGCTCTTTCTATTTAATCTAAGCCATTCAGTAAGGTTGAATAAAAAATTAATCAATATTTGGAATAACTTTGATATTAAATTCAATTTCATGATTTGGAGGTAAATCGAGTAAATTATCTAGAAATATATCTAGAAACTCATAAAAGAATATTTTTAATTTCAAGGGAAAAGTGATTGAGATGTTGGATAATAACTATGGATAAGCTTCTAAGCTTTGATACTGAAGATGATCCTAGTAATCCTAAAATTCTTTTCTCCTTAAAATACAATAGGTGAGACTTCTTCTATAACAAAAGTGATTATCTTGTTAAAACAATTCATTCAATCTTGATAATTCGATAACCAATCCATACTTAAGATGGTGTTATAGTTTATCATTTTTAAAAGAATCAAATTCATAGGCGTGATTTGATCATAAACACAAATAAGACAAGTATTTATAAACTATGTAGCAACTCAGGTTCTATTTACTAATGTTGATATAAACAATGAGTTTGGCAATTTACTAAAAGGTTTATTTATTAATAAATTAAATTTCATAAAAATAAAAGAATGTGTAGCCCTTAGATATAGTAAAACATAAATTAACATATTTTTAACAAAAAAATGTACCTACAACAATGACACTAGAGGCCTTTGCCCTTTAATGAGTCTAGATAAAGACTCTGGCTTGATTTCTTAGCAAATTCCTTCTTTGCTATTACCAATGGCGCTTCACGTCATTTAAGGTTTGTGAGACACTAGCTGAGTTACGGATAAATCTTGTTGAGGAATAAAGTAGTTTACATAATAACTTGATGATTACCCAGATAATCTTTTCTTTTATAGTTGAACTAACCACATTGAAAATAAACTATATTCATGTTGGTACATGGTCCCAAATACTTGTTACCATATTAAATGCATTGTGACAATTCCCTATAGAAATTGCTTTTATTTTGAGATATTCCCTTACCAAAGTTAGTATAAGTACTTGAATAAAATGAATATGATAAAAAAAATAACCATGACCTCTTTCTTTGGAAGGTACACTAGAAGAACTTCTAGGTTGGCAATTTAGGATGGATTGACTTCTTTCACTTTAAGGAATATTAGATGAAGGCATTCCTCCAATATTGACTAAATAACTAGGTCTACACTTTTTGCCATATTATGCCTTTTTTTCTTTTTGATCTTTTATTTTGTATTCTACTTCTAGTGCTTGGTTGATAATATTTTAAAATGTGGTGTCTTTGGTAACATGAGTAACATTGAAGAAATGATCTCGGAGACCATAAGTGAATCTCCAAACTTTTACTTTTTTAGTAGGAATTAAGCACCTTGCATAGTGAGATAAGTGAATGAATGAAGAAATATATTCATTAACAAACATTAAGCCTTATTTTAAATGTTCAAATTCATAGATTTTAGCTTCACGGACATTGGAAAGCAAGAATTGATCATTAAAAAGTTGTAGAAAAGTTAACCATGTTAAGGGTGGCAAAAAAGGGGCTCTATTTTCTATAATGCTGGTAAAGCAAAAGTGAATAATATCTATTAGTTTATAACTAACAAGTTTAATTAACATTGAATCAAAATAAGATAACATTTCCCCATATCATTCAATTTAGGCAAAAATTTGGTAAAGATCAATATCAGGATTTATTCTAGTAAAATGAAGAGGCTTCAACTTATTGTATTCATGAACATTAAAAAGTTTATCAATGTAAAGTTAGTTCTTTTTATTTTCTATGAATGAAGGCTTGATCCTCCTAGTCCCTATATTGTTCTCATTCCTTTTCTTGCTAGAGAACTTAAGCCATAGTAGATAATAGTTATTAATAGAATGTGATCACCCATAAAGGAATATTTTGATCATCATTTCCCTCTGTGCACCACTATAAGCCTACAACCCTTTGGATGACTCTCTAACCCTGGAATCACTAGCTCTATGACTACTCAATTTTTCCATAGCTTATTCAGGGAAGATTTCAAACATTTATTTCATATTCAAATATTCCTACTAGCATTTATCCTAACAATTATCTTATAAAAGCTTCGCCACCACCATTAAATAACTTTAGAGTTTGTTAAAATGGTATTAGTGATACACATTCTGGGGTGTGCATATACATATACCATTAATATAGTTTTAACTAACACTTAAATAAACAACCATAGTCATGTCTTACTCATCCTATCCTAAGCTCCTTTTTCCCACTTAATTTATAGAACCTAGCTTTGATATTAACTTTGTCATGATTTGGCAAGCCATAACTTGTATGTATTCCATTACTATTTTTCACAAGCCTGCTTAATCCTAATTAAGCATCATCACATAATAAATAACTAGCTATTTTAATTAATCACTTCAATTCATTATCATAGCAAATATTGACATACAAGTATGTTATCTTAAATACAAAATATCTATTAGGCCCATTGTTCCCTTCCATCGACTTTCTTCCTAAAATTATGATTGCTTGAGACATATATGAAGATGAACTTTACTCCTAGATAGTTGTTAGTGGTTGCAAAGCTTCAGTCTAAACATTTTCAAATCATTTTAAAGGAAACTAATGAAACTATGTCTCAATAAATAGATAATTTGCTTAACTAAAACATTTTGAAATTATCAATTTAAATGTTCATCTTATACTACATATCAAACCATGCAACACTCTATTTTATCATCATAAAAATAAAAATAATAAACATAATTCATATATAAATATTTTAGATAACAAAATACTTAACTTGTGTCTCCTATCACTTTTATCTATTTACAAATCCAACCTTGTCTTTTCAAATATTTAATAGTTCACAAATGTGTAATCTGAATCTAGTTTAAATATTTCAATATTAAAGACTCAATTCATTATCATTTTTATCACAAATGAACATTTGAAATGAAATTATCAATTCAAATGTTCATCTCATACTACATATCAAACCAATGTAATATTTTATTTTATCATCATAAAAATAACAATAATAAACACAATTTATATATAAATTCTTTAGATAATAAAAAACTTAACTTGTGTCTCCTAGTCACCCTTATCTATTCACAAATTCAACCTTGTCTTTCTAGATATTTATTAGTTCATGAATGTGTAATTTGAATTCAGTCTAAATATTTCAATATTAAAGACTCAATTCATTATCATTTTCATCATCATATTCATTTTCTCATTATCACATCCATCATTTTCACATTTTATCTTTTCATCATCCTATTCATCACTTTCACATTTCATCACTTTCTCAATAAGCATAATAATATTACTACTACCAATAACATACAATTCAATCATTTTTACATAAAATTTCATTTTATGAATCCTAGTTCACTAATTAGATAGGGCACTTAAGTATGGACTTTTAGAATAAGGGTCATACTCAAATATCATATCTGAGTACTCATTGTCAAGGCATTAAAGGACTCTAAGTACTTAAGTATAATACTAAAGTATTGGCACAAAATAATATACTAGTATTTGAGTAGGATACTCAAATATTCAAATACAATAAGTTAAGCTCTCTTAGTATTTGAGCATGATACTTGATTGTTGCATTATTGTGTTCTCACACCAAGTAATAGTTAAGTAATTATTTGAAATTCATAGAAAATGTCTCAAAAAATGTAGAATTTCTAGCTTAATTAAATCCCAACCTCACATGCAACACTATTCAGTGATTATAAATCATTTCACAAGATTATAATCAATATTTCTAACTCAAACAATCTAATCTCATCATGCAATCAACATCTTAGCTTCATTTATCAAAGAAATTCAAGATTAGCCATCAATTAAACCTAAATTTAACATAGTCATCTACATTTGAGTAAGTAGATTATCTACAAATTGGAAAAGATGGAAGATGATTCCTATAACAACAAATTGAAAGAAAAATTAGTTTAGAACCCTAAGTTCAGATTCTTAATCCATCTTCTATGCTATTATTATCATTATATTCAAAACTTAGAAATTTTTTTCTCATGGCTTGAATTGAAATTTTTTTCTCATGGCTTGAATTGGAACAATGAAAATCTTCCTTGATTACTTGATGATTACCCTAAGGTTTGAAAAAGATTGCAGAGTGAAAATGAAGTTTAAGCATAGAAGAAGAGCACTCGATTGATGGGGGTAAAGAAAAATGGAAAGGAAATGTGATTCATGTGTTTATACTTTTTAATTCCCAATAATGGCACTTTGGTAATATAAGGCTTGTTTAAAAGTATTTTAGGAAGCATTCATCCTAAATCTCTTTCATATCTCCTAAATTAAATATAATTTCATACAACTTTATAATTAATTTAATTCTACTTATTTTCATATTAAAACTCCATTTTTTAAATTATAAATACCTATCTTAAATTAATCCAATCTAAATTACCAACACATTTATGAAAATTATTAGATAATAAAATAAATTAAAATTCTATAATTTTAATGGTGTAATAACAGTAGCAAGAAAGAGTAGGTATATGAGTTTTCGCTAATAATTAAATTTTATTTATAAGTTTTGCATCATTCATATGAGGGCATACTTTATTTAAAATTTTCATGGATACAAAAGTAAGGGAAAATGGCTACTTCATGGATATTATACAAATATTCACCATCACTTTTTCTTTAAAGTAATGACATCAAATAGTTAATTATGATATTACTATATAATATTTACTAATTAATGTTGATAATGTTGTTAGAATAATGATTTATAAATGTATAAGTTTTTTAAAAATTTTCAAGTGTAGAAGTTATCCAAAAAAATAAAAGAGCAAATAAACCACATTGGTTTTTAATTATAAAATTAACATGGTTATAATTAGAATAATATTACATCATTTATTTGACTAAATCAATATATAAAGGTAAATCACATGCCATCTAACTTTAATAAACAATGGTAGTAAGCATTTATCAAAGATGACATTTATAAGGTATCGATACACGATGTTAGTTTTTTCAACAACCAATGTATAAATGATAGTTTTTTTCTCCATTTACAACAAGTTAGTATATGGTGTTAGGTTTTTGTTAAAAACTGGTATCTAAAGTTTGGTATTCCATTTCGATTATTGTGGAAGTTCATTAACAATTTATATATCATGATGGTTCATCAATAGTTTCTATATCATGATAGTTTATCAATAGTTTATATATTGTGACAATTCATCACCAATTTGCTTTTAACCTCTAAATAAGGCTCTTTCTACATATTTGAAACAGTTATCAAGATAACTCTTCTTAAGGCACTTGATTATTTCATTTGATATAAGCATTAACTATTCTTGTGTTTTAGTACCAGAATCAACATGCTAATTGCTCTATGTGCTATTTCAAACTTTGATACATATAAATTAATGACATCATTCATGCACTAAAAACTAGGAATACTCAAACACTCAAAATAAATAACCAATCAAAGACCTTAAAGTCAATAGATACAAAATTGTTATGTCAAAATTTGATAAGTTGCAAATTGTTATAAGAAGTAGCATTTCTAGTCATGCATTGGTGGACTTAAGTATAATGTCAGATGCTTTGTGCTATTTTTTTTTAGTATAATTTATTGTTAATTTGCAACCATCTACATCATTCAAGTTAAAAACCCTAAAAGAATCACAAGAAGATGCATCCTGCTCTTTCTTTTCATTTAAATTTTGTTGTTTATAATAAATTTTAACTTCTTATTTATTAGATTGTTTAATTTGTTGATATTAGTATCTACATAATTATATAAGAAAATATTTTGATTTATGAAGTTTTTAATTTGTTATTATTGTATCTATTGTTATTTATTATATTGTTCACTAAAAGTTTATGTATATCTATTGTTGTTATTTGTATTTATATCTATATAATTATATAAGAAAAACATAATTATTTAATGCAAAAAATAATTTTTAATGCCACTAAGTTGTAAAATTATAAATTTTTTGCTTAAAACATATTTATAGACTAAATATTTTGGTTTCTAAGATCAGTTTTTTTTATTAAAAATTAGTGTTTAAACATCTATAGTTGAACAAAGTCATTTTTACTATATATGTTGATTTTTTCTTAGGAATTGGTATCTAATATTAAAATAGTTCAAAACATAAGGTGCAAGATGAAAATAAAAAAGGTAAAGCCATAATGAATCTCTTCCAATTTTAAAATGATTCTCTTCAATTTTTTGTATTTATGCTTACCAGTTATAATATTGAAAATAGGATAGCTTGTCAATAAATTTGCAGGGTTGTACATTCACTGAAAAAAGCAGAATATAAACATAAGAACTTTCTTAACTTTTATATTTTATTCTTGTAACTTAGTCTTTAATTTCAAAATTAACTTTTTTCCTTTTATTTTGAACTAGGTTTTATAGGTTGTATAGGTAAAAAAATTTCAAAATTAACTTTTTTTTCCTTTTATTTTGAACTAGGTTTTACAGGTTGTATAGGTAAAAAACTTGATTTCATTATTTTTCTTTTGACATTAGGTGGCATCATATACTATTTATTTATATGAAAAATATAATATTAAATACATTAATTTTTAATGAATTTTCATTACATTTGTAAATATTGAAGTCAAGATAACTTTTTTAAAGAGTGCCAACCTCACATATTTTACTAATAAATATCAAGTATAAACTTTCATCATTTTTATTGTTTTCTTATTTCTTAGAAATTATTGAAATTAGAATTCTTAAATGCCATTGGAGATGTTAAAGGTTAGAAAAAATTAGACAAAGAGGAACTACAAATGAAGAAATGTTATGAGGGAGGATTTGGGAGAGGGAGTTAAGCAGAGATAAAGAGTAAAGGTGGGTTGGGGGAATGCCAAACCAAGTCAGTTATTTAAAACAATTAAAATTGAATATGACTATTTTAAATATCATAGTTGTAAAAAATAATGATGGTTATTATTTATATAAAATCAAAGTTATTGTGTATTTTTTTCACATCAATTTTCTGACCAATATGGAATATTTTGACATATAATAATGCCTATATATATTGGTTCATAAATGATGTTGCAAATGAAAAATAATTGACATTAAAAGGTAAATTTGTAATAGTGTAAGCTAGTATGTGTTCCATTTTATGATAATTTAATCTTTACATCAATGTTTGTATGAGAACCCATTATTGTAGTTATATACTAAAGACCTAGTATAATCTAATAATGATGATGGATACACACACACACACACATTGTGATATGAAATAACTAATGATTGACCTTGAATTAAGAAACATGCCATGTGATGAAAATGATGCCATGGATATGATTAATGTAATTAATATGGCCTTGTCATGATATGTTAAAGATGGAAACGTTAAGCTAATATGAATTAGGAACATATGTTGAGGGTGATGTGAATGTTGGACAAATAATTTTCAATAAAAAAATAGGTACAATACAAGTTTGGTGTGAGATGAATAAGAATAGGAAGAAGAGTAAAGTATAAGGTGGGCTCAGGAATAACAAGGTGGATGTATGCATTTCATTGATAGTTAAGATACAATATATGATTAATGCATACCCTATGATAATTATGAATTCTTTAGAATAATGTGATTTTGTGAATGATGCTTATGCATGCTATGTATATAAAAATTTACGTTCATATATGTATTATTTAAACCCTTTTTGCAGTAAGCCTTGATAATATGTTATCCATGTGAAAATGAAAAGGGATTATTTCCTAACATTAGTATTAGCATCCCTATTGTGCTCCACCAATAATTGTTAGATCTTTGCAACTTGGTATTGCTCGAGATACTTTTTTCAAAAGACTATATTGGTAGGATTCACCATTAGTGAAAGAGATCATTACTATTCTCATCCTTTGTTTTTAATTATCTATCCATTAAATCCCATGACTTATTCCTTGTATGTGTGATGTCCTTTTATGGTTAATAAGTGTGAAATGATGTGTACTTCACCATCGAGATTCCAAGCTTGTGTAACATGCTCAAGATGGCAAAGACAAAAACTATTACATGAGTGTCATAGAAGCGCCATTTAGTTGTAAGGAGTTAGAAGTTAGTATTAGATTTCTTGCAAAGGAGGATGTTCCCTTCCTAGTTTAGTGTGCACTATGATTTTATCATGTCATTCATTCCTTTGTGTGGGAAATAATGATTTGTAATTATTTCAAGAAATAAATATTGTAATAAGATGCCATATGTTCAAGTTAGTGGATATTAGATAACAAATTCCATGCCAATCACGACTAAGTAAGAGTCATGACATTGAAATACATTTGGTTGATTTCTATTTAATTTGAAATGTAAAACATAAAATTATGTTAAGAAATTTATTGTATATATTGTATTATACATGTACTTCTTAGTAAATATTTGCATTTGAATTATAAATAATAGGAGGAAAAAAAAAAGGAGATGTATTCAATATATATATTATAGGTTACTTGTAGTAATTAAGAATGTAGAATAATAATATGTTATTAGGATGATTATATATACAAAAAATGTAAAATAACAATATTTATTAAGATCATATTTATCTATAATTTTAGGGAATTAATGATCAAAGAGATGGAAGTAACTAAAAGTTTTGTTAGGTATAGCAATAAAAATAATTGATTGTTTGGATAATTAATTATATATAATCTATTTTATGTATCATAACATTAGTTAATAATTAATTATATAAAAATCTATTTTGTTTGGGATGATATACAAAATAATCAATTTTTAGTTATTAAACTACTAAAAAAATAATAAAATAACACATGTTTATATCAAAAATTGCTAATTTTTTAATCTTTGTGATATTATTATTTGTAAAAGAAAATATACATAATATAATATTACTTAATTTATATATATTCTTATTTAACATATGTATTCCTTATTTATTTAAATTATTTTTCATAAATTAAAAAAATTAATTTTATAATTAAAATATTATTTATATCTATTTTAATATTTACTAACTTAAAAATTATAAATAATTAAATTATAAAATCTTGCATGTCATTCATAAATTTAAAATAAAAAATTAGATTGGCATGGGTATATAATTTAAAATTTTTACTATTAAAAGAAGGGTAACGAAAATAAAAAGAATAAAAAATAGGGTTAATATAGATAAAAAATTTGAAATTTTCTCTCTCTATAATTATAATTAAAAAATAATTATTTAATTATTATTATTTATAATTAATTATTAAAAATTTTTAAAAGTACAATCAAATATTTTTAAAAAAATAATAATTAATTATTTAACTTACAATCGCTAGCTATAATTTCTAATTGTTATACCAAACAAATTATTAAGCAAATGAAAACCAAACTTTGAGGATCAAAACCAGAAAATCTAATGAGAACATTGAGAAGTTGAAAACATCTTTTCTTAACGTAGGACCCGTTGAACTAAATGCGCGTGTAAGATTGCTTGACCATTCAAAAACTTTTTATATTCCAATTACACTATATATTTTTTTGTTCATGGTCTGGAAAAATATTTATCAATTTTTGCAATTTTTAATTATTAAAAAATTTAAAAAAATTATAGTTTTAATATGTATGAATCTTATAAAATTAAATATAAATAAATAGATTGATAAATATTCTTTACTTGTTTATCATGACTAAAGATATTTAACATTTAAAATTTTCTAGAACATTTATATTCTTATATATTTGGTCCAAGTATATTATATTTTTCATAAAAATCATCAATCAATAAATAAATACATAACGTTTGTCCGCTCCAACAATTTTCAATAAATAGCACGGTGTGAAAGGTCTCTACCTTTTTTAACAAATTATTTTGGCAAGCAAAGTGGGAAGACTGATGGTGATGGTTCTTCAACTTTTCCCACACTTTTTGCCTCCCTTGAAACTGAAGTGTTAAAATGAACTGACCTGATGAAAGTAACCATGTTTATTGCATTGGGTATCGAAATTACCAGGCGATTACAGGGCTGAAAATATTTTCATTCTTTTGCTCTTTGTTTTGACATAATTAAATACAAAATTTATTTTATTTTTAATTTTTAATAATATCTAATTTTAAATTTAAAAAATTTATTTTATTCATAATTTTTATGTTAATTATATTTGTACCGTTATTAAATTCATCTAATATAACAAAAATTTTATTAGAATTTTTTATTTAACTTAAAATTTTTATTATATAAAATATTTATCCTCTCTCTAACATTATATTTACCAGAATATTATTAAAATATATTTTTATTTGAAGTTTTTGTATTTTCAATACATTTCAAATAAAAATAGTTTTATTCGTAAATAAATTAAAAATCATTACTTTTAAAAAAAAATTGTGAAATAATAGAATTCATTATAATAAATTAAAATTATTTCTATTCATTTAAAATAAAATTAATTCTAAATCCGCTAGGAAAATTAGAGAAGAAAGATCGTAAAAACTGAATAAGAAACCATTATAAAAAGCCAAAATAGAAAGAAAAATAAATAAATAAACCAAATGGTAGTGGTAATATACCATAAATTCCCCGTAAAGGACGTTGAAGTGGACAGGGTATTTGCATTCTGCCAATAATTTAAATCGAGTTTGTGTTTCTTTTCCTATTAATCTTTACCTTTTGAAACATGTTCCAGGTAACCAAGTGTCCAACTAAGCTCGTCGGATTGTGGAATTTGACAAAATCCAGGTTCCATTTTGTTGTTTGGGAAAGACATTATTCTTAAAAATCTTATTTAATTGTATATAAGCAATGCTTTATTGAAATTAATTTTTAATAATTAAATTCATTCTATTTCAATAGAAATACTTTTTATTTTTATTGAATTTTATTGTGCCAAAAACTATATTAAAAATAATTATTTCAATTTTTTTACAAATTAATTTCTTTATTTGGAAATTTAAAAAAAAATGCTTGGCAATTAAATTAAAAAGTAAAATTTAACAGTATCATAATAAATACAATGTTAGAAAGAGATTAAAATTTCTTCTATATAACATGTATTTCAGACTAAATAAAATGAATTCTAATAAATTTTTTTATGAATTTAAATAAAATTTATCATAACTCAAATGTAAGTAAACATATATTGTATGGAAATGAAATCGAAATCTTTCTTAAATTCAAAAGCATTAAGACAACAATTAGAATTTTACTTACATTGTCAACAAGTCAGCTCAAAAAGTTCGACAAGACTAGCTGATCATTGGCGACCAAAATACCAAATATTTTTCACTTGGTGGTAAAATCACATGCACAATAAATAAAGAATAGAAGGACTACAAGATGAAGAAGGTATTTGGCATTCAGATCCGCAGGAGCTCAAAACATTAGCTATGATTATTTTCAAAGGTTATATGAGAAGTCAACAACCACTGACGAAGACAGAGATTTCCACACATATTTTTTGCCTCCTCTAGAAAAATAAGCATAATCGATATACTCAATGCTTCATTCATCACTAGCGAAGTCCAAAATTGCTGTCTTTAAAATGAATCCTGATCAAGCACCAGGCATATATGGGTTTTACTGCCAGATTTTATCAACACTATTGGACGATAGTTGGTCCTGAGATCAGAATATGGTTTTATCCTTTTTAAGGCGAGGCTACATACTCAAATCCTTGACTAAAACTATCTTACGCTTAATCTCAAAAAGCAAAGAAGAAACGTGAATGACAGATTTCCGACCTATCAGTTTATGCAATGTTGCTTACAAAATTATATCTAAAGTTCTAGTTAATCACAGAATGCATTCATCAAGGGAAGACTAATTTCTGACAATATTCTCATAGCTACAGAAATAATAAATTTCATGGGCTTCATTTGCGTTTAGATGATGACTCCTTCATTTGGATTCAGTGTAACTATGAATGAATATTTAATCTCCGCTTTGGTGTGTGGACGAACTGGGCACTCTTCCGATCATTGTGTTCAAGGTCATGAAGAAGTCATTATAGACATTGAGAGACAAACGAGTAGCATACGCAACCTTTTCCAAGTTGACACTAGAGTGGCACTAGATAGATCACACTTTGTTGCAGATGAAAGAGCTTTTAGTACTGATCCCAGAAGATTAACAACTCGAATTCGGCTGAGATTTGAAGCAACCAGATAACAATATTTTCCTGTTGACGTTACCTGGGCACATTCAAATAATAATCAGGATCAAGTTTTATCATTTGATAATCTCCAACATAATTTAAAAGAGAAAGTTCACCTTCAGAAGAAGAACCATCTGACCAATCAATTGAAGACATGGAGGTTGAACATCAGGAGACCTCAAATCATAATGAACATCAACATAACGAGCTCGGTCAGATAGAAGACAGACAACACACCCATTCAATGGACTTACACAAGAATCTGACTTTTTGCTTACCAGGGGTATCCAGGATCAGAACAGGAATCCCTCTTTATCTAATCCTTCCTTCCCGGTAGTGCATGCTTTCATTGATGAAGATTTTAGATTAGCATCCCAACAATCTCTTCGGAATTTGATCCTGCCTGAAGGAGTACAATTGCTCACTAATGCTTGTTACATTCAATCCAACTCTAACGAAGGTGAATCCAGTAATGCTGCAGAATTAAGAAGCAAATACTTTACAATTTAATATGGAAACTAACAAACATAACGTAATAGTCCATACTCTTCCAATGTTCAAGACAAGTCAAGTACAAACAGTGGAAGAACTTACTACTCCTACTCTATCATTTGGAATGAAAGGAGGTATAAAAAAATGATTTCATAATTGGCAGTCTCAGAGATTAATAGCTCGCCTTCGTTGAAGTGCTCAATATGCACTTCACACCCAACACAAAGTTTGGAATTACCTGCCACATGGAAAGAAATAGAGAACTTAGATAGATTACCTGAGAATGAAAATAATCAGCAAAATTTTCTCCAACGAATTTTCTTTCAATTAATTGCAGCTCTGAGTGATTACAATGTTATGGACCTATTTAGCCAACTCAAGCACATTCTTTGGGTATTTCTTTACCAGTTGGTGCATGCTTCGGGCCAAACAGTTTAATAGTGTTCATGCAAATATGACCTCTACTGAAGCTGCACGCAAATGCCTGCATGATTCATTGGACGGTTCTGTGCATAAATGAAGAATTATGA